>JAXIVJ010017787.1:0-25122 GCA_036785665.1 Chirona hameri | reverse complement strand
CCGGCGTCTGTGTGGTCAGTGCAAGCAGCTATCCCTGCTGTCCCTTCCTGACTCGTCTGCCGCACATCCGGGCTACAGGACAGTCCGCCGCAGCTGAACGCATCCTTATCTGCAACGCGTCCGTGACGCCGTGGAAAAGAGAAGGACCTACTGGAGAGGAGCTGGCCGATTTTAGCGACAGTCCGATTTCGCGTGAGAATGAATAAAGGTGATACATTGAGAGAAAACACACAAACAAAGAAAGTGACAGGAAGGCCAAATAAATGAGGACCGAGCAAGGGGGAAAGCCGAAGGGGTAAATGCATGCAAAGTAGGGTACCTCGCGGCGACAGGCTGCACTCAAATTCGGTGTTTGCCGTTCCGGCATCAGCAAAAGTCTGAAGAGAAAGCTGGCTTGTGCTATAGACTCCGAAAACGAGTCCCAGTCACCACTGACGATACAAATGTTAAATCAAGATAAGATACGTTTTAAAATGGCCCCAGGCTGACCAAGGCGATGGGCTGAAGCACTGAAAGTAATGGAAATCCCGGTCATTGTAAAAATGGTAACCCACTTGTAGCGCCACAAAACCAACATATATAGAACACATTTGGGCTCTCCCGTATGCATGCCGAAAACTTTGAGGCTGATACTATGGGTCCGTTGATGGCTCTTGTCCGTCGGGAGCTGAAACAGATTAGTGAAAAACTGTCAAAGTTGTGGCGTCGGGTCAGAATAAAGAGTTGCAATTTGCAAAGCTTTTTGCAAAGATGGTTTGAACAAGATGGTTACTTTTGTGTTGCTCGAGAGATATAGAAGTTGAAAAAGAATTAAATAAGCTCCAAAATGCCGGTTTAATTATGCCTCTGTGACATCTCGTTTGGGAGGTACAAGTCAATGAAATTTGTCTCAATTTTTCCCGATCACCCTGTATATCTTTTAAGATGAAATGCTTCTGAAATGACTCTGAGACGGCCTCCAGTGGCACTTTTACCGGCGCTCCGCCGACAGGCTAAACTGTCAAGTGCATACATCCAAGAAAGCAGTGTAGCATAGGCGTAGGATCGCGAGTGGGACTGCGCGCGTGCAGCCGGCCTGACGGCGATGCATGGCTCTGGTCCACGGTCAGAGACGTTTCTAGGCTGGTGAAATCTAAGGACATGAAACTCACAGAATGCAGTTGTTTACTTCTTTACAATGTGCTGTGTGAGCGAAGCATGGCCAGAGGTAAATATTTTCTACGCAACGCGATGTGCAAATGACAACCGATCGCCAAAACTACGGCAGTGTTTCGGCAAGTAAGTTTATCTACATATCTATTTCATGCAGGAAAATAATTATGTTATGACAATATCTACATGTCAAATGGGGAGTGAAAGTTATCCCAGGCGTGTTCCGCCCCGGGGACCGTGGGCAAAATTATAAAAAGGGGAAAGGAGCAGGGGATTAAGTTTGCATATTAGCTACGCAACGGCATCTAGTTGCAACTCTAAACACTAGTCAATGGACCCAAGTACGGCATGCCGACGTCACACGCACCGCCCCAAGTACGCATCTACGGCATCTTTGCCGTACTTGCGCATTCACGGGACTTGGTCCCTGGAGGTGGACCAAGTGCCGTGCCGGGGACCGGGGTTTAAATCCCTCGGCGGGCCTCGGCAAAAATTCGTCCGGACCCATATCCCTCAGAACAGGGTGAGAGTTCCAGTTAGCGCTTTGGTCACAGGAGGATATGGTGAATGGTCCACTACATCGTGTGCTTCGAAAGAAGAATAGAAGTGAGCTGTACAAAAATAGGAACTTGATTAAAATAATTATTTATGAAATTTGTATGTACAAATGTAATAATTATCTCATCATTGCTTACACAACCAGGATAATATTGTCAGTGGCGAAGGGTTCGCTCGCTGGTCCAGTAACGCTGCTGTTATCACATGCTTACATAGGTGTCGATATATATACTTTTGGGGTATATAACGCACCCCCGATGTTGAGTTCGCCCCCCCCCCCCCCCATGGTGCTCTCTCGGCCCCCAATGTTTTCTGGTCACTGGCGTATCCAAAGGGGGCGGAAGAGCCAAGCACCCCAAATCGACCAAAGAATGGCGCATTTCCTAATTTAACCCTCGCCCTACGGGAGTTTTCTTCTTCTCACCTTCGCCCTACGGGGGGGGGGGCCTGACAGGCTCCCCCCTGTTAACTTCCAAACCAAGCAACTTAGAGCAATGCGGTAAGAACCAGCATGTTGCCTGTCATGAGATGAATCTAACAGTATGCGATTTTTAGGTTTCAGGTCAACCTTCTTTCCAGGTCAAGTGAATGACCTCGGATCGAACACGTCCAGAACAGCTGTCAGAAAACCTCAAAATTAGAAATTGATAAATGTAAATAAGAAGGCATTTTCCTATACCAGTTTTGTCTCAGAAATACAGAAAAGGAAATTATTTGTTCGTATCTTGTCAAAAAAGGCCAAAAAAGTTATTAAAAAAATGACGTGAGTTTCTTACACTTAGGGAGCCATCACTCAGTCAAAAATAGAGATATTGCTGTGAAATTTGGTGTGGGTATTGTCCCTATCCAGTTCTCTCATATGTATTCCGGTTTTTGTAACATCTTTGAAAATGTTGATTTTGTGGTGATTTTAAAAATAAATAAAAATATTTTATTTTAGGGGTAATTTTTTTTCTCTCGGAAATCCGAGATTGCCATTTTAAATCAAATTTAATTTTCTATCTTTGCTGAATTGCGTTTACAATTGGCTTCCAAACTGTTTTCTACGATTTTTCAAATATTTATCGTTTTTCCACCAACATGACGTCATCAAAACATCATTATCTCCCCAATTACTGAACAAATTACAATGCAATTTTTACAGCATACGTATAATTATTGTAAACTCAGCTATTACAAATTTCAGCAAGATACGCCGCATGTGTAAACAGTTATTCAAGAAAAACCTCAGGTGGCCTGTCAGCCGGCGAGGGTTCAACGAAAGTCTACGCAACTTTAACAAAGAAAGTTTGTTTTACATCACCTATTGATGCATACAGAAGCGAAATTCGATAAGGTTTAGAATTGTGACTTCTTGGGATTTGGCCCCCAAGTCAGCGATTATCTACGTCTAAGCGTGGTTTGTGGGATTAATATGAACCGCGGTTAACGTTAATAACAGCCACTTTAGGTTAGGGTGCCTCCTTGCCTCGTTTTCCATTCCAACGGATACTGTTCGGGTCAGATCTGTACCGAGTAAATTTATAAATCAATGAGGAATCACGGAATGTACCGACCAAACATATTTATATTCCCTTTAAATAATTGTTTTTTAGTCGTAAACGAATCGTCTCACAAAATTCTGAATCAGCTGTGAAGGGGGCCTGGGGGACCTGGGGGTTTGCCGTCTCCGTGGGATTCCACAGGGCACCGCGTAGGTCTATGAGTTTTGCATGCTTTCCATTTGAAATAGCCTAAGAACCGCTCAGATCAGACCGCACTTTTCGTCTTCGGAACCTCTGCAGGCCAGATTGAGTCCCCTCCCTGCAGGACCGAGTGGGCTCTCTGGAGGTCAGAGTGGGCCCCTGGAGGTCAAAGTGGGCCTTCCAGAGGCCAGAGTGAGCCCTCCCGAGGCCAGAGTATGCCTTCCGGAAGCTTGAGTGACCCTCTCGAAGCCAGAGTGGACCCTCTGGGGGCTGGCCAGAGTGACTTTGGACGTCAAAGTGGGCTTTCTAGAAGCCAGGTGAAGCTATTGGACTCTAAAGAGCTCTGAGTCATTCTGAGAGAGCCCTCAGCCGGCCTGAAAGAGTCTTTAGTCGGGCTGAGGAAATACGTGGCTTGGCCTGAAAGGGCCTTAATTTTTTTAGATATAGGTCGAAGTTTAGAGGCGTTTGCGAGATTGGTGAGTTGAGATTGGTGTTTGCGATTGGTGCTCGCTACGATTGCGGTTGGAAATTGCGATTGGACTCCAATCCACAACCGAGGGCGTTGTCAAGGGGAGCGTAGGGGATCATGACCCCCCTCCCGGAGGGTATCCTTAATCGGCTTGCGGGGCCCTTGATCGGCCTGAGAGGGCCCTCGGTCGGCTTGAGGGGTCCTTGTTCGGTCTGAGAGGCCCTCGGTCGGCTTGTGGGTGGGTCCCTCAGCTGTCTTTAAACAAAACAAAAAACAGGCTAAACAGAGCTCATTCCAGGCTTGAGCGGGCCCAGGCTGGTCTGCGAGGGCAATTGTCTGGGCCTGAGTGGACCCTGCAGCGATCTGTGAGGTCCCTCTTCTGGTTTGAGACGGTATTTCCCAGTCCTTGGAGCAATAGGTTCTTAATTTTCGTTCTGAAAGAACCTTTGCCAGACCTGGGAGAGCCCTATACTAACTTGAGAGGGCCGTTTACCACTATGAGAGGACCCTCAACTGGTCTAAAAGGGCGATTTCCTGGCCAGAGAGAGTAAGTCTATACTAACTGTATGTATGTCGGTAAAGAGAGGAACCTCCGCTTCTTTTAGATGATCGACTTGAGAGGACCATCGTCCGGTCTGAGAGGCCTCTTGCCAGTTCTGCAAAGGCTTAACCTATGCTAGCCTGAGAGGGTCCTTACCAGTGTTCGCCACGGTCCCACCAACCTCCAGCCCGGCCCGGCCCATGCCCATGAACACCAAGCCCCGACCAGGCCCAGTAAAATTAATAATATTGAGGCCCAGGCCCGTCCGGCCCATTCAGATTAAGCATATAATTATTTTCACAAAATTTGCAATAATTATCCTGGCATATTCAATTGTATTATACTATAAATGTGAAAAGAAAGCACATGGCTTATGGCCATGGGTGTCATTTTCCTTACGAGAACTGAGAGAGGGAGCCTGAGAGGGCCTTTGCAATACCTGATAATATCATAGCCTTGTCCAAGAAGGCCATTGTCAGGCCTGAGAGGACCTTGTGCCAGTTTGAGAAGGCTCTCGGTCATTCTGAGAGCTATTGGTCGGTCAAAGGGTCGGCCCAAAACTTTGGTTTGAGGCGCCGTCCGACACAATGCCAAAACTCATAGGACAGTTTATGTTTTACATTAAGAACTGATTTTAACCAAACTGCTTTGTACCTATTCCTTATTTATTCCTTTACAATTAGGAAATGTGTTATTTGTTGCCGATTTCAGACGTTATAGTCGAGCCATAGCGCTGATATAGGAGCAGTCCCTGTTCGGCCCCCCAACCGTTTTGAGAAATCGACACCGCTGCATATGCAGCTTCTCGACACAGCGCTACGTTTTCTGACAACGCTGAATGACAGGACAACACATCTGATATATTCAGCAGAATAGTCCTTACGACCAGAGTATGCAGTAGGTGATTTCTCAACATGGCCTTCAAAACTACTATCTCAGCGCTAACAATTGCATTATGAAAGTGACTGTTTTCCTTTAAACACCGTATTGACACCCCTGCAAGAGAGCACGACACCCCCCCCCCCCCCCCCACCCGCTCGAAAGGTTCGATGTCATGGTATGTCCGTACAAGTTTTGAAGCCATGGCGACGCCACTGGCCTCTTGGGCATGGTCACGCGGGGCTCCGGTTTGAGGATGGCAGGTAAGTCTTCTGGATAGGCTGGTGGTAGTGTGACTAACGTATGCTGTGTTACGAAGTTTACAATCTGCGTGTGAACACATATATACATTGTTTGCCTTAAATTCATTCTCTTCTTGAGCGTTGTTTAGCATGATCATATTGGTTGTTCCTTTGCTCTTGTAATAGATGCTTAGGTCACTTTTGTCAGAGCTGTTCCGTGGGATGACGTTTTTCTGTATTATGTTGAAAGTACGCAGAAACAGTAAACGAACTGCAAATCCGCGGTCAGGAATATAAGTAACAGGAAAAGATTTGCAAATGGAACCTGCGCTGGAAAGCAAAACAATGTTCATGGGACTCTTGTGGCCCACCGCCACCAATTTATTATGCGAAGATCACTCTGAATAACAAAAGTTTTTTATCAAGAATGTTGAAGGTTCAAAAAAGTAATTGTACGGACACAGGCACGGTCAATCTGGTTTTATTGCGATTTCTGATGGAAACTGTCGGATTTCAGGAAGTGGTGACAATTATCAGTCGTAAACCCACCAAATCGTAACCCACCAATTAACCCACCAAATAGGGATATTATACAGCGAACCGCGTCCACTTGTCGCTTATGCACGACCCCTAACCGTGAACCATGGTGCTGACACGAATATATTTGAATATTTAAAGATATTCAAAAATAATTAAATGCAACTTTCGCGTTTGATTTAACTGATAAGACACCAGGTCGGTGCTTCCGGTTGATTTATAGCTACTGCTATAGCAAATACATTGACAAATGGAATAAGCTGACCTTGGAAATCTTGAAACGGTATCCAGCCCGCCTTTGATTGACGTTTCAACCAAACACACATCGGACCGAGGAGGCAATCAGTCCATCAAACATCGGACCGAGGAGGCAATCAGTCCATACTCTGAGACAATGAGACAATGATAGTATTGAGACGCAAAAGGTGGAAAACGCGGCAGTCACGAATTAAGGTCCGATTTCGGACAGAGACAAACTTCAGGATCAGTATGAACAAAAGTAGATCTTCATAATTCAAGTGATAAATTGTGTGGCTTATTCTGAGTTTATAATTAAACAGTAATAGTTTGTATGCAATCACTTCAGGCCGTTTCAAAAACGTCGTATATTTCAGGTTACGGTCGGGTCAGTCTATGCTACACTAGGACAAAATATAGGAAACCGATGCAGAAACGAATGTCAAAATGCATGATTCTGGACCAGTCTCGTCTCAGAAATACAGTGGCTGTGCCATCTTAATAGGAAGCTCTTGCCATGATGGCATATATGCATTGAAATAATCATATTTGCTGTACGTGAGCAGCTGAACGAAGTCTTTTTGTGTTAGGACAAGATAGTGAGGTCGGTACAACATAATCAGACAAAGCTGGGCTTAACATTTCATATTTATGAAACATGCCAGTCAGCTCATTAAACCATCACGCCAGGAAAGTCCAGGCTTTTCCATAATCAGCAAGACTTAAATTCGTGATACGTATTTCCATTGATCGACGTTTTATTCAACAGAACATTAACAGAAACTCTCGGTAGCCAAACTGCCAACTGCGACGGCAGTGTCCGACTGTCAGCGCAATAGACTCACCGTGAGTGAAGAGTACCAGTAGCGTAGTCGCTATAGAAGTGAACTGTGTCAGCGGCATAGTCTCCTCACTATCAGCTGCGACTGAACGCTCTCTGGTGACCTAATATCACTCCGCACCATTATCCCTCAAGGCTTATCATCCGCAGTCGTCAGCTCGCGCAACGCACGGTTTCTCACAGCAGACCACTACCACAGCTCACGGACCTGCTGAGGAGTGAGCCGCGCCTGCCGGGCCGCGCCCTCGCCCCGGCTGCCGCTGCCGCACCGAACACCCGCACCTTCCCTGTCAGTCCTCATCACTGTAGTCGGGCAAAGCAGCAGCTCCTTATCGCTGTGCCGGCACTGCAGGTGGTACGGCTGCAGCTGCTACAGCATTGTTGTTGCGTCCTGTCGCCTGGACAGTGGACAGTCGCCACCGGGACTGACGCGCTTGGCTTCGTCCTCCCACCGGCTAGCTTTTGCCAATCAGCACAGAACCACTGCGTAGGCAGGGTGTTTGTATTAGTTCTCCGCGCCACTCCTCCACACCCCGCCAGGGGCCTGCTGAGGCCACTCGGTGACCTGACGACCTTGTTCGATGCCTCGCAGTGACCTGACGACCTTCCGTGACTCCGATCGGTGACCTGTCAACCTTCCGTGACGCCGATCGGTGACCTGTCAACCTTCCGTGACGCCGATCGATGACCTGTCAACCTTCTGTGACGCCGATCGGTGACCTGCCAACCTTCCGTGACGCCGATCGGTGACCTGTCAACCTTCCGTGACGCCGCTCGGTGACCTGTCAACCTTCCGTGTCGCCGATCGGTGACCTGTCAACCTTCCGTGACGCCGATCGGTGACCTGCCAACCTTCCGTGACGCCGATCGGTGACCTGCCAACCTTCCGTGACGCCGCTCGGTGACCTGTCAACCTTCCGTGACGCCGCTCGGTGACCTGTCAACCTTCCGTGACGCCGATCGGTGACCTGTCAACCTTCCGTGACGCCGCTCGGTGACCTGTCAACCTTCTGCGAAGCCACTCGGTGTCCCAACGTCCTGCTGCAAGCGTCGCCGTCGCGCCGCCGTCGTCGTCGTCGCCGTCGGTGAGGCGGACACTGTTGCCGCCGGCTGCTCCGGTCGTCGGTCCTGGGGACGACTAACGACCCTCGGTCGGCGGCGACGCTGGCTGGCCCGCGTCGGCGGCGGCGGCGGCGGCGTCTGGCAGGCCTGCGCGGCGGCCAGCCGGCGACCGCAGCACTGACGCCTCCTGTGGGAGAGATAGGGCGAGGAGGAGGGAATAGAAGATAAGGAGGAGAGGAGGTCTGATTGAGAAGCAGACAAAAGGGACGAGGGAGATAGGGAAGAACGGATGTGGTGTGAGGAGAACTGATTTTATTGTCATCATATGATTACCGTTTAGATTGACCACACATTAACCTAACAACGTAGTGCAACGAATCAATGTGTGGCAGAGCTCGACAAAATGATAAAGAAAGAAAAGACTCACAACTACACACACTAATATTATAGCGTGCGCAGAATGAATATAAATAATGTATGAAAGGAAGCCTACAGTCTATACCATTGCCGATGCCAGGATTTGATTTGTATTTACAGCTAGATGCAAAGCAATGTAATGTGACAAACCCTAAGACGTTGTGCTTGGGGATTGTTGTGAACGAAGTGTTAAACCGTGATTGTTTCATGCGGTGTGTGCTGCTGATGAAGCTACACGAGATTGGCGCCAAAGCCAGGAGTAAAAAAAGGTAAAATTTGCTACCAACCGAATTTGACGGAGTCCAATTTTGCTGTCATCGAAACTACTTGATTGTATCGAGTTCATTCCATTCTCATCGTAGCTACATTTCTACACATATCAATTGCTACATTTCCATTTTGTTAATAACAAATGTTTATATCTGCTAATGCGAAAATTCGCTATAAAAACTGCCAAGCAGTTCAGCAGATGTTGCAACGTTATTTAGCCGGTTCTTCTTTTGCAGCTAGGCCATGCTCATTGCTATACCCATGAAGTGCCGATCCACCCACCTGGACACCGAGTTAATCGTACCCTCATGGTAATCGTACCCTCATGGTATTGTCACCCACTTGTTGATGTAATGTCAAAACAGGTTCAACATTTACAATAGAACAGACGACTATATTCTGCCTTCCAACATCCATCCAGACGACATATCCAATATATCCATGTAATTGCCTATATTGATTGCCTTCCATTATTTACCTCTATTTCACCTTCCTTTCACCCACGGGCGGATCCAGAATGGGTGGTTTGGGTCAGTTTGGGGGGGGGCGGATCCCAAAAAGTATCACTCAATTCTGAAAATTCATCGGATTTCGCTTGCTTGTGCAGCGATAACTGATTTAAAACAAACTTTCCTTAGTAAGAGTTGCTTATATTTTATATTATCACAGGAAAAGTGTCAAATTTGCGCCGATTTCAGGAGGATTAGGGAGTCCACTGGCCATGTCCCCGTGCCCCCCCCCCCCCCCCTTCTGGATCCGCCCATGCTTCCACCCCTGTGACTGCATCCCCTCCGCCTCAGTCGCCGCCGTCCCAAGGTCGTCGTTAACGGCGGCCGCAGACCGACCCGGTTCGACTGAATGGGGGGGGGGGGGGGTGGCTCAGTTGGTAGAGTGTTGGGCTCGGAATTCAAGAGTTCCGGGTTGGAGTCTGGCTACTGGCGCAAGTCATTCGGTTCTCCGCCGCGGAGGGGGTGGTTCCCCTCCCCACCCGCGGCGGCATATGGCTATATGCCGGACTACGGGGTAGGCGAGAACCACTCCCACCCCCCCCCCCCCCCAAAAAAAAGACTGAGGGTGATTCGGGCCCGGTGTCGGGCCGCGGCGGGCGACATTGGGGAGGGGTTGACGGGGGAGGCGGGTGTCGGCAGATTGATGTCGGTGTTCATGCGCCCATCGTTCGCCTGAAGAATATAGTCTTATTCCTTATGGTTGTTAACAGACTTTGAGGCGTGCATATATCATAATGAATATAGATTCGCCTCTGAAAACATGTTTAGCTGCGCTCAAAGAGATCGCAGCCGTCCGCTGACTTAACCCGCCATTGGCTGGGAGGGGGGCATTTTTCGCCCCCCCCCCTAACGAACATTCGCAATAGCTCACAAACTAATAGCGCTATCGACGTGAAACTACCGGTACCTTCTCCTACGTCAATTATGCGTCTTCTGTGCGAAAAATAAGAAATTTAGACGATTTTTTCTCTCGAAATATAGCGAATTTAGTGACGTCACTTCACACGAGTTTGACACAAAAATCAGCTAAAATTTTGCAGACAATACAAATGCCATATTTGAAGCAAAATGCAATACAAAAACGCCAAAAGATAGCAATTGGCAAGGGCTACAAAATCGCAATCTCGGATTTCTGGACATTTTGGTTTTTGACCCCCCAAAATAAAAATAAAACTATTGTTTAAATCCCTCAAAATCTACATTTTTTAATATTTGAGAGAAAAATCTGAAGATATCTGGAAAAACACATGTGGACAATACCCAAACCAAATTTAAAAGCAATATCTTTATTTTTGACTTTACTTATCAGTCCCTAAGTATGAGTAACTCATGACGTCATATTTTGAAATTGCGTTTTTATCTTTTAGTGACCAGATACAAACAAATAAATGCCAGCATTGTGTTTCTGAGACGAGACTGGTCTAGACACATGCCTTTTGTATTTCGATTTATCAATTTCTAATTTTGACTATGTGACCTGACCTTGACCTTATATGGTGTCAGATTGTGAAAATCACTGCTACTATCGAATTATACGTGTAAAATAACTGATACAACATATGTAGCATGGCTTTCGTAGACCTGTGACCTTTTGTGACCTGACCTTGACCTTGACCTTGACCTTTGCTTACAATTTCACTTTTGCTTATGAGGGATATGTATTATACCTTTGAGAGCACTTTATGCGACAATAGTCGCAATTTAAGGCTTTGGATGGAAAGTATGACCCAAAAAATAAAATATCTTAATTTTACCTTTGACCTGACATGTGACCTTATTTGGAAAATGTCGTGTATGTGTTAGATGCGTCTCATTGAGAGCTTTTGATTGCCGTCTTGCGCGTCTCGCTGCGGTTATTGGTTCTGAAGATAACCAGGGGGCGACCCCCGCCAATGACGTTCGGCTGAGACCCCAGCCAATGTCGGGTTAAACTTGGATATAATATGTAGAGAGCCTTTATAAAGACTGTCTACCTATTAGATCAAAGTTTTGTAATTTGTGAGATTGATTTGTGATTTTGATTTGCGAAATTTCCTAACGCCATGATGTTTGGGTACAAAATTGTTCTGGTTTGTTCTTATGCGATTTGACGTGGAATGGCTCGACTTTTACAGGTGTTTCGAGTTGTATGTTGTGCTCTGCGATTTGTTGGATTTTTATCAATAAAGACATTGGGTGATGTGTAATTCTTTTCCAATTCCGCCGAAAAGTGAAACCCTTTCTTTTTGGACGGCAGCAAGGGGCGCTCTACTAACTACAAGTCATATGGTGCTACCGATACTAGTTCGTCCTGTATTAATTACAATGGGAAAGGCTCGTAAGTAATGCACAAGTAGCCATAGCCTTGTGAGACTACTTCAAAACAGCTGCTCAATTAACTAGTACAAGCTGGGTCCTGGTACAAAAACAAGAAAGACCCTGGTTATCATTCTAGCTGGCTAGTTATAGGCTCGCTCCCAGTAGCAAGGCATCTATCTCATAATCACCTGCTTTGCAAACACGAGTCAGGTTTGTTAACTAGGAATATAATAAAAATACAGGCCATAAATTAGGGAGATGCCCACTAGCCAAGCAAACTCGTTGTCCATAACTAGTCCCTGCCTAGTCCCAATGCTCAGGAGTGACTGACTAGTGCATATTTTTAACAGTGTATATGTATCCTTCAGGCGCCCAAGATTATAATAATGTTAACATTGACCCTATTGGAGTGGGAAGTCGGGACAGGACGGGACAGGACAGGACAGGACAGGACAGGACAGGACAAGACAAGACAAGACAAGACAAGACAAGACAAGACAGGACAGGACAGGACAGGACAGGACAGGACAGGACAGGACAGGACAGGACAGGACAGGACAGGATAGGACAGGACAGGACAGGACAGGACGGGACGGGACGGGACGGGACGGGACGGGACGGGACGGGACGGGACGGGACGGGACGGGGCGGGACGGGGCGGGACGGGACGGGACGGGACGGGACGCAGGACAGGACAGGACAGGACAGGACAGGACAGGACAGGACAGGACAGGACGGGACAGGACAGGACCGGACATGCCAAAATTCTGATTCAAATGTGGAACACATTCATATTCTGAATAGATTCTGATGCATCGAGATTGATCGAGATGACCTATAATCCCATGCCATACCTAATACCTAACAGTTAACACGCGGCTTGGAGGGGGGCGAAATCCGCCCACCCCTCCGGTTTTTCAAGGATGGCGCAAAAACGGCGGCGCGCAGCGCCGCCGTTTTTTGCACACCTGTTCAGAAATGAATGTCCCGCATTATGTAAAATTCTTGGTCTCGGGTCATATCAGGTCGGGTCACCAGATCAGGTCACGTGATGACCTCAACTCCAAAACGTTTGCAGTAGTACCACAGCCACAGTTTTACGCCGATCAGTTTCACTCTTGCAGTACTTCATAAGGTCATTGATACCAACAATTTGTTTATCGCGGATTTATAATATCGGTGACCTAAGGGCAGGTCGATTTCGTGACCGCCAACACTGTTTTGTCAATAACTATCGACATAATGAAGATAGAGAAGAGAAAATGGTACAAATGTGTTTGTCTCGTCGAGATACGTCTCCCAATATGCAACCTGACCAACTTAGGTCACCACTTGACCTTGAACTGAGGTAAAATTTATCAGTTGACCTAACCTGGTCACCATGAATATGATTCGACGCGCCTTGACGAGACAAACGCAATGGCGTATTGCGTACACTATTGCTTTATCTTTATTATGTAAAAAGTTATTTGCGAAAAACATTTTTGCAAAAAAAAAAAAAAATTACATTTGATGACCTCTGGAGCCTAAACTATTGACCTGAGCTCAAATCTGAGGATACCTATGTCGATTGCATTTTTGATAGGGCTTTCGATTGTTTTTTTTTCTTCCGTTTGCTGCTAACTATCATAGTTCCCGATATATTTGGGGGTGTTCGAAGCGAAGCCTTGAAAACGTGAAAATCTGACCCTTGATGACATCAAGGGTCAGATTTCAAGGGTCAGACATCAAGTTTTTTTCAAGATTTTCATCAAGGGTCAGACAGATCAAGGGTCAGATCAAGGGTCTAGTGATCTCTATTGACCTGAGAAAAAAAAACGAAATGCTTTCGAAAGAGCTTGTCTCGAGCTATCTAACGTCGTTTCCCGCTTGTCGCTACGTTGCGTGGATTTGGAGATCATGGGGGGGGGGGGGTCGGGCGAAATCCGCCCCCCCTCCAAGGCGTGTAATTATCAGAGGCCCTCCAGGGCGCGTGTTAACACACCTCATATGCCGCAGTGTTCAAATTATGCCGCACGCTAGGGTTGCCAGTTCTCAACAACTGCCAGGCATTGCCAGACCTCAAATGTTTTAAAAATCCCACAATCCCGGGAAAATTCCCCTAATGGACTCGTCTCGTATGCATTTCGAATTTACGCCACCGGCCCCTCGCCTTCTTAGGAATGTGCATGCTGAGTGCGAGAAATAGTGCCGGCCGCTTGAGGTATTTCAACAATATCTCAAGCCTCATATCTTAATTTCAAATTCTTAACATATTTGGCCTGGCCTTGACCTGAGCTTGACACTTCACTTCACTTAAATGAGGTCGGATGGTAAAATGACTATCACTATCGAATTATACGTGTAAAATAGCCCATAAAACATGTGTCGCATCACTTTCCTAGATCTGCGCAGTGACCTTTTGAGACCTGACTTTGACCTTGACCTTTGCCAACAATCTCACTTTGGCTCAATGTGTATTATATCTTTTTGGAAAACTTTGGGTGATCATGGTCGCAATCAAAGGCCTTGGATGGAAAGTATGGCCCATAAACACAAATGCCTCGATTTTGACGTTTGACCCGACCTTGACCTGATGTGACCTGTTATAAAATTTTGAGCATGCTTGAGATACGTCTCATTGAGATATTTCGAATGCCGCCTTGCACGTCTCGCTGCGATCATTGGTTCCAGAGATAACGAGGGGCAATATTCATCCCCCGCGGTCAATGGCGTTCGGCTGAGACCGCGGTCAAGCGTGAACTATTACGCTTGAATGGTTCGCTAGTTCGGAGCAGTTCCTTACTCTTCCGCTCTCCCTAGACATTCTCCAATACGTTTTTAAGAACTTCTCTCAAGTTTGTTGATTAGCTGCAACTTTTCTCCTCCATTTTAATAGCCCAAATGTCTGCAGCATAGCGACGACTTGCTGTGTGGAGATGGTCATGGATGAGTCATATACCGATTTTACGTTGCCCACCAGGCTAATCTAATTATATGCTGAGTGAACCTAAACTAGAAAATAACCAACCAGACAACCAACTGGATTATGGATGCAATCTAACATTTTGGCGATCATGTGAAATGACCGGGTAATAATATGATCAACATGAAATCTAGTAGGCATTCATTATACGTATTACAATGAACACTTGGCGTTCCGAACAATTTGAACATACAAGTGAACTAATTCAGTCACTTTTAAAGTTGTTTGTCACTAAATTACACCAGTAAAAGTTAGTTCGTTCATATTAGCTGTTGCCAAATCATCATCAGGGGCAGAAACCCCAGAATGGCTCGAATCAGAAAACGTCAGGAGCATTTCGGGCATAATAAATCCTTCAACGAAATTAGTAATATGCAGATCAAAGTATAAAAGATTGCGAATTTAGTGGAATCAATCGGGTACCGAAATTTTGGTAACCGCAAAAATGTTGTGACCGATTTTGTGCTCGGTCGGTCAGGCCTATACATTTTTGGACACTTCGGTCAGCTAAACAATTCGGTCTTCGGTCACTTCGGTCAGTTAAACAATGCACTTTTTTTGTCACACTTTTACACATTATATCCAGCAAATTTGCTCCAAATGCAATCATTTAATGTAAATACTAAATAGAACACAATTATTATATCAAGATTGAAGATATTGCTCACAAGAGGAAGTGAGGTCCTTAAAAATAAGTATTGTATACCATCTTAAAGGGAAGTGTCGACCTTGGTAGATTCGAGCGAATGCTATAAAATAACTAACAGAGTACGCAGATAATTATTCTGCTATTAATTTGTCATAAAACCCGCGAACTGTGGATATATGCATGAAATAAAATATTGTTATAACATGTCATTTTCAGATTTACGTCACAAACGCGTCACACCTCCCGATTTTATGGTGAATCGAATTAGGTAAACAGTCCCGCTTTATGTGCCCCGCCAGTTTTATAATGCACATCGTAAGATACACATTACAGGTACGCCATCTGGTAGCACTTTATTCTGTGACGTCACATGGATTCGATTTTTTGTCTGTGTGTGTCAACGAACGGAAAAACGGCTATTTTCCTCAAGTCTTCCCTGAAGAACAAATTCACTTACAAAGTAGGAACCAGAGACACTTTTTGGAAGTTTTAAACATGAAGGAAGCAGATCAATCCCGAGGTCAATTATAACGCTACGTGACGTCACGTATGCCCGTCGTGGGCCATCAGTCATTCCCGGAAAACGCCTTCCGCTATGCTGCATTTATTTGGTGAGTTGATTTGCACTGAATATGTGTTTGTTCTCGACAAGATTATCCCATTGCTGGGTCAGAGTAAGTGATCTTTGTTGCATGTTGTGATATTTGTTATGCATACTAAAAACATATGTAAGCTTCATTTGTGACCTGCTGAGTAGTGTATACAAAGGTAGAGTATGTCACATTCCAGATTCAATACCTGCTCATTCCTAATTTGTATGAAATTGAGGCATACCAGTTATACTAGTGACATATCACACATTTTGCATGCGGTTTTGTAAAAGCAGACTTGACATGCTTCAGAATCAGGCATGATATGATTTGTGACAATTTGTGGTCATTGTTACCTTTATGCAGCCAGGCTCAGCTGAGGTGCTGGAGGAAGAGCGCTGTGCCGAGCCAGGCTTGGCAGAGGAACAGCATACTCTGGATCAGTTTCTCCTTTGCTATGGTAAACTGCAAACAGTCACGTCTCCGTCCGTAGAACAGTGCATGAATTTGGTACCAGTGTTATAAGACCAATGTTCAAACTGTGATTTAGTTCAGTTTTCTGCTTTTGGGATTGTTCAGTTGGCTAAAAACCGTTGACGATTTTGCATTGTCGAGGTGTGCGCTGCCTCACTCTCCAGCGTTCGCCAGGTCAACACACGAGCTTATGTATCTGTTCAATACTGCCAGTTCAGAAATTGAGTACATCAGTGAACGCTTGTAGCACAATTATGCAGTCTGTATAGTTGTAATTGTGATGCGAAAATATGTCGAGCTTGTATCATTCAGTTGAATAAATATGGTCAAATTATGTGCTTGTTTACGTAGAGAGCAACCAGTCGCCTGGAATCTGAACATGCTAATATAGTGTCATCCACAGCGCCGCACGAACACAGTTCACATGGTGTCGGTTTTATTTAATAAACATAGTCTCTCACAATGCGCAGGTACATGAGCCGGTCCAATAAAGCTGGCTAAACCAGGGGCCTACCGTCGTAGTGCTTTCGTATTGGTCCATTTCTGAATCGCTCAGTACAGGGCTGTGACGTGATTGGTGCCTCGCAATCTGATTGGCTCTCGCAATGGTAGCCATGGTTGCGTCATTTGCCAATTGCGTTGTTGATCATTGGAGCTCTAGCGATGCGGCGGTTTTGCTGAGGCATATGCTGAGGTGAGTGACAATTTGTGGAATGCGATGTTAAAATTGATATAAATTGTATTTTTAATACTGATCTGGTTGTAATGGTCTTTTATTGCAACTCTCGTCTCTTGTCGATGTCAGGGTGATAAATATCGTAAAGTACGCTAAAGAAACTGCTCGCTTCAGGGGCCATCGCGTATTCATAACCGAGCGGAATTGTTTAATGTATACTGAATGTGATACAGCTTTGCTGGTTCTATTTTATATCTAAATACTCACTTTGACCTTGGTATGTTCCATATTTATAGATATACGCTACGATATGCTATGATTCAACTATTCTAATGTATATTCTTATTTTGAATCCCAGCCTGAGCCCCAAATGTCCAGGAATCAAATCCCAAAACATATTGAATTCTCAGCTCTGGTAGTAATGCCAACATTGATCTATTTGAATTCTATCTATTATTAATTCAGGTTGAAGAGAAAAATAATACGTCAAATTACCTTCATCCACCTCTAAATTCCTCTGTAGAGGAAAAATAAGTAATAGGTTTGTCCAAATGTGTGTGAGTTGTGGATAAACATGACAGTCATCTTCTGAGCCGTTTTCGTGTGTTCAGTGCTGAAAAACCATGAACTTTAATTTAACTTTTTATTAAGTAAAATTTGATGAGGTTTGATCAAATTATTGCTGCATTTTTGTCATATAGCTCGGCTTGCCGTCTCCCAACAACGCGAACCGTCCGATGAGCGGTGCATTCCACGTTGCAAGATCGCAGAATAATAGTACAAATTTGTTCCTGCTTTTACTCCATGTCTTTAAAATGATGCAGTATGCTTAAAGGATGCATACCTGTGGTTTCAGATCGAGGACCTAGCCGAGACCCAGACGTCCAGAGAAGTGGACGAGCTGGAGCGCTCCGTTGGGCCTGTCACTGTGGAGCCATTTCGGCACCGGTCACCCCGGCTGAGCAGATATCGGGTGGTGGGTCCAGTCTCGCGCAGCAAGCCCTGACGTTCGTGGCTGGTTACGTGGCTGCCAAATGTCGAGATCTGGACCCGACACTCGGGAGGCCAACGAGCGAGGCGCCATCCAGCCGTCAGCCTGTGCAGCCTGGTGGTGCCGTCGCCAGCGTGGATGAGTGTGGTGGAGGAATTCGAGCTGCTGTTCCACCTGGCGATGGGTCGCAACACAGATCGGCAGCTGGGCATAGTTGGCCGTCTACTGGCCGACCTGTTGATGAAACGATCAAGTCTGGATCGCCGGATCGCCCGCAAGTTGGTCACCATGCGTCTACATCTGCGAATCAGGTGGCTGAACCAGGCTAAGACGGCGGCAGCAGCGACACGGCGCGCCGCCAAGCAGATCCGCCAGCATGCGAGGGGCGGCAGATGAGCTGTCAACACGCGTCTGCATCTGCGGATCAGGTGGCTGAACCAGGCCAAGACTGCGGCAGCAGCGACACGGCGCGCCGCCAGACTGTGTCCAGTGTCCACGGCTCATAGGACTGGCGGCTGTGTTGTGCCATGTCAGACTGGGGAGCGGTCTGTCAGCCGCGGGGTCCTGTGTCCACGGCGGCTCATAGGACTGGCGGCTGTGTTGTGCCATGTCAGACTGGGGAGCGGTCTGTCAGCCGCTGGGGTCATGTGTCCACGGCTCAGAGGACTGGCGGCTGTGTTGTGCCCTGTCGGGACTGTCAACTGTGGAGCGGTCTTGTCAGCCACGGGGGTCATGTGTCCACGGCTCAGAGGACTGACGGCTGTGTTGTGCCCTGTCGGACTGTGGAGCGGGATTGAGTAGTTTGTCAGCCGCGGGGTCCTGTGTCCACGGCTCAGGACCGGCGGCTGTGTTGTGCCCTGTCGGACTGTGGAGCGTGGCTGAGGAGAGTGAAAGCTTGCGGAATACGGTCCCCGATTCAGGCGGTTTCTACGCCGGATAAACAGTCGCCGATAAAGACCGCAACGGCGACGGGTAGACGATCCCGGTTCAGGTAGCTACGGCGGCGGGTGAACAGTCCTCGGTTCGAGCGGCGGGTGGACGGGCCCCGGTTCCGGTGGCTCCGGCGGCGGATGGGGGTTCGGGCGGCTTGATACCAATTTGTGAGTCGCAATTCAGTATATTATACGGCCACGTCGATACGTGTCTGATAGTCGCCATTTCAAACCAGTTGTGATGTAGGGGAAGTATCAGCAAAACGCCGTAACCGTCTACAGCGCCCGCAAGATGGCGCACCGTGCCATGTATTGTGAGGCGCGAGGGGAGTGTAGGCACCAATGACGTCACGCTAATGTTAAACGAAAATGGCGCTAAAATTGCCGGACGGTTCTACCTTTCTTATACGGCCTTGGGCTAAACACCATATTGCACACGAGCACGGTACCAAAATGTGAGACAACAGCCAACATCAGGTCTGGGTCGCCCCAGCAGGGGCGCAGAAGGAGTAGGAGGCTGTGGGGCTGTCCTTTTCAAGGTAGAAGACAGGCCTGCCGCTGCACCTGCTGATAGGCCTGGTTCTGGGGAGAGTTGGGCACGAGATGGTTGAAGCTGAAGAAAGAAACAGGAGACATCATGACATGATTACATTGACACGTCAATTTGTTATGCAAAGTGGGCAGAGCTTGTCGGCACTGGCATAAATTGAAACTCGGATCAGCAGAAGTGCTATTTGGGGGAATTCATGTCAGAAAGGGGCAGAAGCAGGCAAATGAGGTTCTTTATTGCCAAAGTTGGTAAACATGATAATCGCAAAGGCATACAAACTTGAGTCATCTTAGTATGAAAGACAATGAGCACATCCCTGAAAATGTTAAAATTATGTTATAAATTTGCTAACTGGTTGGACAGGACAGGTATTCGCTGCCAGGACATGATACCCTTACCATCACCCCTGAGTGGTCAAAGGTGGGGAGGCCAATCAGGTGAGTTTACCTATCTGATCTGGAACACGTTACTCATCAGTCTGTGGTAAAGTATTTGATTTGGAAAGGATTGTTTCTCTTTGGCTAGGCCAACAAATACTCACTTAAAAACGTTCGCCCTCGACCCACAAGCAGCATTTCAGCGTCATCGTTCAAAAACCAATGGAACTCACTCAATCTTAAATTATTAATTATTATACGGATTACGGCCTTGTCAATAATTACTGACCACAAATGCGCAAGGAATTCGCGGCCGCCGTTATCTACCGTGACAATAATGCATAAATTATAACCGTGTTCAATAAGACGTGGTGTGCTGTGTACAATAAGCTTGACCAATCACCGTTGAGCTCGCTAGAGTTAGCTCATCGCTGATTAGTCAAACTTACGGTACACACCGTGCGAATGCTAGTCTGAACACCACTATTCTCATGCGGGGCGGACGGCAGTTGCCAATTCCCCAAGTTTGGCGAAATAGAGCCAAGTTCCTGGGGCTATAATGCTGTGACGTCATCAGTCAATCTGGTATAAACCTTGACGGTTCGTTCGAAAATCTGCTCTAGAGCCGTCGAGGTAGCGTTTTGAGAAAAACGAACATTGGATCATATGATTTCTATATCCAAGCAACAATTCTGCTATCTCAGTTCAAAACCCCATGTTAAGGTCGACACTTTCCTTTAAGTAGCAAGCACAAACCAGTAACCAGCATGCCCCTCCAACTTCATGGCCAGATAAAATTGGTTTCTACCTATGTATGTATTATGTAATATGTTTTATGCTGCAATTTAATATGAAATGATTGAGGTCACATTTTTCTATCCTGTTTTCCATGTACTTTCGGCCTTACTTGCAGCATCCACTACTTTGCTTTGTGAATATATTTGGTTGCTTTTTCACAATTATACTATCTTTTTGGAAACTGTACTTGTGTGTTTTATGATGTTAAACAAAGCTATTTATACCAGTGTGTTATCTACATAAATAAGTATCAAAGTTGAAAATCGGTTACATTTTGTACAGTTTTTACTTCAACTCAAATCGGTCGGTATTCGTTCAACCGAAATGCCTCCCATTCGTTATCGGTTTGGAATCGGTCAGGACATTTTTGGAAAATTACCACTAATTGCGAAGGCACTAGCAGGGATATTGATTTAGAAGCCAGCTGAGAAACCAGTCATGCATTTTCGACTCTCACGTTCGTGGAGTATCACGTTCTGAATTCGCGGTCATATTCTTAAAGCGAATGTTTAACCTTTCTGAAAGTTGTCAAATATACGCTGGTTGTAGTAGACAATATGAAGTAAGTGCTGCTGAAAACGATGGTGATTTTTTTCAGTCGAAAAGTCAACTTAATACAAATTAAGTTATTAGATTTGGGCGAATGACGTCATTATTGAGCTATATACCGCCGCTGATTGGCTGACAAAGTGGGATTCGCTGAAAAGGTGGCTGTCAGCCAATCAGCGACTGCACCAGCTTGGAGTCATTTTGCAAATGGTAAATTGAATTGCTTTAAAACGGTTAAGTTTTGGGAAAAATTACCTTAGTAAGTTGGACATTTCAACAACAGCCCAAGATAATGGCTAAGTTTAAAACCAATACAAAGGTGACACCATTCCCTTTAAGACTCATAAATAATAGTGTATAAAATGTAACGGTAAATGAAAAACACATTTTTAACGCGCGCACTGCCGGGGTTGATTTCTGCCCCCTCCTCCTCCGGGTTTTCATGAATAGCGGAAAAACGTCTGCGCGCAGCGCTGCCAAATTTGGCACAGCTGGTAACCCGCGCGGCGCTGGGGGTAATTACCGCCCCCTCCCCCACCTCTCGGATTTTCTCAATAACTTGACAACCATGATAGATATCAAGTGAAACTTTCGGTACCTTATGCTGCATTAATTCTATGACTTCTGTCAAAATTTTATTGAAATTGGTGAAGTAGTGGGGGAGATAATTACGTTTTAGTGACGTCATGTCATGCATTTTTGGTGGGAAAACGTTAAATGTTTGTAAAATCGTAGAAAATAGAGTTTTGATTTAAATCGCAAGTACAATACATAAAAAGCAAGGAAATGACATTCTCTTCCAACTGGTCATCTCGGATTTACGAAATGTTGGGTTTTTGACCCCCAAAATTCAAACAACTTATTTTTTTTGGAAGAATTTCCACAAAAGTATTTTTTAAAGGTATTCAAGAAAAACGGAAGATATATTAGAGAACCAGGCATGGACGATATCCAAACCAAATTGCAAAGCAATATCTTTATTTTTGACGGACTTATGGCTACCAAGGTATAAGCAACTCATGACGTCATTTTTGGGAGTTACGTTTTGTTGGCTTTTAGTGACCAGATAAAGACAAATAAATGCCACCGTTGTATTTCGGAGACAGAGCTGGTCTAGAAACATGCCTTTTTATTTAGATTAATACATTTCAAATGTTGTCTTTTTTGTGACCTGACCTTGACCCGAGGACCATTATATGGGGTCAGGTTGTGAAAGTACTACTATCTACTATATACTACTATACTACTATCGAATTATAGGTGTACAATAACCCATGCAACATGTGTCGCATGTCTTTTGTAGACCTGTGACCTTTTGTGACCTGACCTTTACCTTGACCAGACATGTGCATGGATCCCAAAAATGGATCTCGGGATCTGATCCCGGTGATCTGGATCCAGGATCCACTGAGATTATAGATCCACCCTCTCAGTTTTGCCGTGGGATCTATTGAGATCATAGATTCAACCTTATATTTGTGCCGTGGGATCAACGAGATCATGGATCAAACCTTATATTTTTGCAGTGAGATCCATGGGATCAAAGATCTAACATTGTATTTTTGCCGTGGGATCCACTGGGATCATGGATCTAGACCAACACAAGACCCCGTGGGATCCAGCAGATCCTGGATATATTAATAAATGTCTGCTGTACAAACAAAACATTCAAATAAATATAAAAGGGAAGTTAAAAGCTGAAGCAGCTTCAAAATTTAATATGTAAAAAATAATATACAGCTTATAAATCATACCAATACCAATTACCAATACACAATTCATCATCACACAATCAGTCAGTAATATGAGACTTGATACTGTCTAACAATAATAACATACATTATTGATGATGTACTTTACATGTATGTTAGTTGCGAAGTAGTGAGTCATATATTTAGCTTGCTATGCTGGATATAAGTAATAAATTTAGAGGTGCAGAAAACTGGTCCCGGCATCACAGCGCTGTGACTAAATCAGTTTCACGGTGGCACTAAGCCGGGACTAGGTCAGGTCAAATGAGATAAAGATGTGACCTTATAATACTAAAGACTAAATCAGGCCATGTTCCAAAGTCCAAACATTTTGGTTGGAACAATTGTTCCAGCTGTTCGTTTGGTTTGCATTCTATTTCTGAGTCACTATGTCAATCAACACTAAAGATTGACTGACTGACTAAAGATTGATACCTTGTATCACCTATAAACTTTTAAATGTTGGTCGCTTAACTTGGGTATAGGATAGGCGACACTCATAACACTAGGATTTCATGAAGTAACCAACTTAAACATCACTAATTTATAGGTGACACAAAGCCAGTGGCTTTGTATCACCTATACACTTTTTGTTCGTGGCTTCAAGACACCAACAAGAAAATGTTATGGAAGAAAACAAACACCCAAGCCACTAAGCTTATTTACTTCACTAAAACTACCAACAACTACTACTTAGGTACCTATTACCTAATCAGAGCAAGTGTTCCGGGATACCTTCCTCTTAAATCTCACAGTCACAACTCACAACACAACCAACTTGCACAATGCACACTGACATTTTGCATGTTAATGGATCATTAAATGGAAACAGGAATCCAAATTTCCAGTAGCCTCAATATATGCCTCAGATGATGATTCAAGTAAATCAAGACATGGGGCTTAAATAAAATTCATCCAAATTCCAAATACCCCAAAGCCAAGCTAAAGGATTATTGTTATGTAATAATTTATCCTAGCACAATAATTTACCAATTATATTTCACGTCTCTGATGCGTCACAAATGGCGCTGTGCAAAGTGAAAACCCCCTGGTTGGCAGCACTCGGGCGTTTGGGCGTTACAAACCTACTACACCATAGGGTTCCCATGTTAAATCGATGATTTTCAGACAAAGCTGGCTCGTAACCTATGGAACATATGTTAAATCCGACTTCTGGAGTCTGCACCAGATAGCTGCAAGCCTTGGATACAACGTTTCTATTTACCATTGTTCGATATTCCAGGCGTAAGGGGTTAAATGGCCTTGGACGTTAACCAATGTCGGAACGACCGCTGACCGCTTTCGAATGCCACTACAGGTACTGAAATATACACTACTTAGACTACTACTTCGTGTATTTAATTAAATTTGACCGCTTCCAAATGCTTCTACAGGTACTGAAATATACACTACTTCCACTACTACTTCGTATATTTGCTGGAATTATAATCTATGGCAATACAAGTTATTGATAGAAAACAATACCTTTAATTTATAATAGACTAAACAATTACCAGAACAATAATGTCTTGTCTTATTCATTTGGGCGTTACATTATTATATTCCTTACTGTTCTACCCGTTGTTCTATTACCCTGGTGCAAACAGCTGATGAATAATATAAAAAAAATCCTTTTGACGTCGAAACAAAAATAAAAGCGCGCCGAGTTGATGATGGCGCGCCACAGCTGCCGATACGCGTGGCGTGTTTGGCCTACGCGCCCTAAACCAGCAACAACAATCTCCTCATTGCCAAGGTCATATATTATGTGCAACCGATTATCGTAGTTCAAGTTCAAGTTGGCCTTAATGGTATATACTTACTATTTTGGTGGTGAGATATTTCGTTATTCTAATATGTGGTTGGCTTCAATCAGGTGAGATGACACGAATTTATGTTGGTATAGCTGTGACCTTGGCTGTGGCTCACTGGTAACTTACAGGCCAGAGGCCATGCGTGACATTACTATTTAATTGTATTGTATTGCTATCCTTGTATGCTCTGAAACTTAGCTTTGCTGGCCTGCAAGTGAGCTAGATTTTCAGTTTGTATATGCCTATACCTGCATTTAAAAAGGTTGTTCCGGCAAGTTTGGTAAATATCTTCTGTGCAGCGTGATGGCT
>JAXIVJ010017786.1:0-25123 GCA_036785665.1 Chirona hameri | reverse complement strand
CATTCCATTGAGTGTACTACCGAGGATAGTTGACGCCCTGGTCCTTTCCCATGTACGGTATTGTGTACAAGTCTACGGGAGCGCTAACCGCACGAACATTACCAAGTTGCAGAAAGTGTTTAACTTCTCAGCCAGGGTCATTTCCGGGAGGCGAAAGTATGACCATATTTCCGATGTCATCGGTGATCTCAGATAGTTGGGTACGTCTGACATGGTGTCGTATTTCGATCTTTGTCTGCTGCACGGTTACTCACTTACGAAAAACCTGACTTGTTGCGTTCGTGCATCACATACAACCGCGAGCATGTGCGCCGTGATACTAGGCAGTCTCACCATCTAAGCTTGCCCCGTGTCAGAAACAATCATGGGAAACGACGATTTGTGTACCGAGCTGCTGAGCTGTATAACCGACTCGTGATCGCCAATGAGCACTCTGGCCTGGCTATGCCACCGTTCAAGACCAAGATTCGTGACTTGCTACTTGCATGATTCATCCATTGTAAGTATTTGTGTAACTTTTTTGTCTTCTTTTTTAGTCGTATTTAGGTTAATTTGACAACTGTCTGATCTTGTTCGATGGTCGTGGAATAACCCTGTCACAGTGGAACGACCTGATTATGTGAAATAAATTATATGCTGTAATTTGTTAAATTTAATATATTGCGCAAAGGCGAATCCAGGAAAACAACATGGGGGCACCATGCGCGAACGCTTAATCATCTTATTATTTTGAAGTTGGACCTAATTTGAGGGAGGGTATCACCTCCCATTTGTTTTGTTCTGAGTGCGCCTCTGCCCAAAAATATGTACAATCCCAGTATCTATGATGCATATTGCATTGAAATTGTTTCTGACGCATTTATTGCACTGCAAACCACGAAGGTTATGCACCGCAAAACCGCATTCGTAACACCCTCCTCAAAACAGGAGCTGGAACTGCCTCTGCTGGACCTATTTTTTTCAAAATGTTGACACAACACGCGCCATTCAATTTTGGGAAAAGTCACACAGTTTCATGACGGTAGGCCTAATAGTTTAGAAGCGGCAAGTGAAAAACCACCGGGAGGGCAGAATCTGCCCCGCAGGGAATAGGGTTAATTCCGATCGGGTCGGCCTAAGATTCGCTCGTAGCCATTAAAGGAAATAGTTCACCTTCGGAACATTTTTCAGAACACGATTTTATTAAAAAATTGAATACAGTTTCTTTTTTTATTTTCAAAAATGGTCCTACATCGCGCCAATTCAGGACAGAAGGTCGTAAATGATTAATTTTATGGTGTGCGTTATTGCCTGCGCATGCTCCCTGGCAGTGCTGGCACTTCAGACGGTACGGTACATCATATATGCGCCGCATTCCTTCGTAAAAAAGTCAAATATCTTCTGCTGGAGAGTCTTTTCAGCCAAGAAAAGTTGCAGATAAGGATTCCTCAACACGGGCTACAAAACTGCTATTTCAGTTCAAAACCCCATGTTGAAGGTGAACTAATTCCTTTAAGACAAGGGACTTATTTCGGGGTCTTCACTGATCGCAAGTTTACATTGCAAATTACGCGCGCCGAGTACTGTCGTTAATCCTGAAAATCGTCAGAAAACAATTATTTTGGACGATTTACTTGATCGCTTTGCACGTGCCACGCGATGCTGATCGACTCACAGTGCATACGCCGGGCCGATCATTTCTCTACACATATGTGTTTATCCCATGTCCGTGCGAATCATGGTTGCCGAAATATTGGTCCGGGATTGCAACGATGTTGTATAAGTAGTGCCACTTTTCCTGATGCACGACATTTTCGCTAAACAATGGAAGAATCGCCTGTTTTCAACGCGGCGCCACGCGTTCATTATTTGAATGTATGCAGTGGCATGCTCAAGATTTGGAAAGGAAGAGGCAATAGACGATACCACATTTTTGCCTCCCTGACACCGCCTTTGCCACACAAATATAATTGTCTTCCTCGTAGATGATTTTGAATGACATCATTCGATTCAAAATATTATGAAGCACCAAATACAATAATTGTGCATGGAGTCTTCCACATGCCCCGGAATCCGCCCCGGGGATCGTCTCTGGGAAACTCCCCCCAAAAATGGAAAAATCACGTGCAATAGATAGCTTAGAATGTTCACCGAGTTTGAAGGTCCTATCCTTCAGATTTTCGCATGCCATTGACTCAATATGCCTCCCTCAATTTGTCCCTTGGGGAGCCTTTGCGCAATCCATTTTTTAAAGAAAAACAAATGCAACATGTCTGCGAAAAGTGTCACCAAAAGGCTTGAAAGTTTGAAGCTTGCAGCTACAACAGTTAACCTGCGAGTTACTGGGGTATATTTCATAACGCGACTTACTGGGGGTATTTTTTGCCCCCCCCCCCCCCCTCGGATCTCCG
Source organism: Chirona hameri (assembly GCA_036785665.1). Classification (NCBI taxonomy): domain Eukaryota; kingdom Metazoa; phylum Arthropoda; class Thecostraca; order Balanomorpha; family Balanidae; genus Chirona; species Chirona hameri. Next base: position 22,733 of record JAXIVJ010017786.1, on the reverse strand, counting down.
GAACCACTGGACCGAATGTAAAAATTAAAACGGCATTCGATAGCCCTGGGAAATTTGTCGAGGGAAACATAATATTGTTGATCTCGGGCTCACCGATGACGTCACAGGTCAGGTCAAGTACAAAATGTTTGACCGTGTCGAAAGGTCTCGATGGGTGGAATTGTCGCGCAAAATTGCGATATTAAACGCATAAACTGTCGATAAATCGGTATGATTCATGTGTCTGACACTTCTAAGTACCTTTCTAAGCTATTTATGACCTTGGGTCAGGTCAAGGTCATCCGAGGTCACGAGGTCAAACTGCAGATTACGGTCATTAGGCGTTGTAACACATGTTTATGGGTTTGTTTTCGTCTAGAACGCGAACAATGACCTTAGAACATTGTTTGTTCCATATAACAATTAAATATAATTATATAGAATAACATAGAATAACAGTTAAATAGAATTAAAAAGCAAAAACGGAAATGCATTTTTTTATGCATAGTAACGCTGTGAGAGGTGGTCGATTTTTGTAATTTCAAGGTCATAAGTCAGTCATTTTTGAAGATATAGACTTCAAATTTGGTACACATATCACCGCACACGTCTTAATCACATATATCCCGGTTTTTGGATAATTCTAATTTTTTCTTGAAAATTTGGTAAAAACAAAAACAAAAATGTATTTCGATTTCTCAAAATTTTGAATAAAAAAACTCAAAAATCCGAGATAGCAGTTTAATAGCCCGGTCTGTTGTCAGTAATTTTATTCAAGACAATTGAGTTTATATCAAAAATCGTATCTTTGACAGCGATTTCCGCAAACCATTATTTTGCAACAAAAACCGAAGAACATGACGTCACTCCGACGTCATTGCCGGTTGACCTATCATAACCTCATATTTTTCCTTTTGCCAACATGTGTCGAATTGATGTGAGAGAAGGTACTGCAAGTTTGGTGACGATACCTGTGTTAGTTTAGGAGTTATTGCAAAATAACGGGAGGGGGCTAAAAATAGCCCCCCAGTAACTCGCGGGTTAACCCTATTTTTAACAGGCTCCTGGCTACCCCTATTTGTAACAGGGGGCGGATTCCGTCCCCCCCCCCCCCCCCCCCCCCCCGGGAGATCTCGAGATCTACCTTTCCGTTTAAAAAAAAATTAAACGGCGTTTGGTTCCCCTTAACACGATATACATTTCTAAAACATAAAAAATCCACATTTTTTATAGGGGGGCAACAGGGGGGCAAAAAACTACACATTTTAGTGGTATTTGTGATCCAACGCAGCTGTCATGTTTATCAACCGATTTTAACACAACCAATGGGAATCTATAGAGATTGAAATGGAGATTGATATATCGCGATGACTTTTAAAAATTCAAAAATCATAGGCGTGTGCAGGTCACTCAATATGGGGGTGAAGTAAATGCGGAATAAAACTATTTTTTATGTTGTTTTTTTATAAATGAAATGGTATGTTATTGTGACATTAGAAAAAAACAGTTATAAATCATATTTTTTGCCATAGGCGGTACCAGGTTTGTGAAAAATGGAGATAAAATAGGAAAAAATATGAACCGCTTGCATGTTGCTACCTATCACTATACATAAGTTACTGATCGTAGATAGTCCCTTTTTGCATATTGTACTTCATCATAGGCGCATCCAGGATCCAAACTGGGGAGGCGCAAGACCTTTTTATACGTATATTATCCGCTAATATGATACTAACTAGTCAATAGTGACTATTTCACTTACAACTTCAATTAATATTGCTTACCCCCCTTTTTACCCTACCTGGACTCGCCTATTATCTCATTATCGTTCGGAGAGTACCCTGTGATGCGTGTTTCATCCAAAAACTGCCCTATGCCATGTCATTGTAGGTCCATGTATCTTAGTTTCCTTGCAATAATATGACCCCCTTTCTTCCATTCTTGAGCGCGCCTCTGCAAAAAAAAATGATTTCCTCTCCTGGCCTCATATGTGCATATATCATTATAAGTTAACCGTATATTGCGCCGTAATCGCTGGCATATCGTCATCACCATGCCAGTCACCCCCTTTGCATGTGCCTGAACACGCCCCTGCAACTCTATATGTAATAAATTATGCAAATAATGGAAGGAGAAGCTATCTTGTACATCTTGATAGCTATAAATGCCCCTTACATCGCTCTATTGGCTTCCCGCCAAGCATTGAATACTTCCTGGAACCCCCCCCCCCTTTTTCAAGCCCCTGAAACCGCCTCTGCCATGCAATTTTTATGATATTTTATTAACATCAACTAATTTGCACTTGTTGCAATCACCGTAAACCGATGTAACTCCTTCATACTTGAGGCAGTTAGGAAGAAACCGTGAAGATCGCATTTCCATATTATCGCCAAATGTCGCCGCCGAACCCTCCCAAAACCGTGCCCTGGAACCGCCTCTGTTCAGGTTAAGAACTCAAAATTTTGACTCCAAATGCGGAATTCAATTCTAGGAAAAGTCCCAAAACTTCATGGGCCTACTCCCAGCCGTTCTGGAGATATCTGCGAAAAACATGAGGGGCCGGAATCCCCCCCCCCCCCCCCCCCCTGTTACAAATAGGGTTAAAGACCAATAAATGATTGCCTTCGAACTCCCGAGACCAATAGCGGCGCCACCATAGGGGCAGGGGTGGCAGACTGCCACCCCTGCCGTGAGACTGGGGTGGCACAAATTTGTGAGTTCTGGCCGATGCGAACATATGGAACCCTTCGGCGACCAATGCAAATTAGTCACGTTAGCCTTTATTGCTATTCAAACTATACTATCTAGTCATGACCATAATATTCGCCAATTTGACCGAAACTTTCGTTCTGTATCGGGTAATCTAACTTGACATATCTAACCGAGAGCACGACAAAGCAGCAGCTGTGCCGGCAGGGCAGTGCAAGGCAGGACAGAGTAAGGTAAAGCAGGGCAAGGCAAGACAGAGGTGGGACAGGTCAAGACATAGTGGGGCACTAGGGCATGGCAGGGCAGGGCAGAGGCAAGGCAGGGCAGACGCGTAATATTTTAATTAAAAACACAATTTAAATTAATTTAAACCCGTGCACTGCCAACCACAAATTTCCGCACTGTGCACTGCCAACCACGCGCCAACCACAAATTTCCGGGGGGGATAGCCACCTCCCCAAGATCTCAAAAACCACACGGCTAGCGATAAGCGGAAATCGGCGTTGGATAACTTGAGACAAGCTTTATCGAAAGTATACCGGCCATTTTTTAGGTCAAGTCAATATTGAGGTCACCAGAGATCATCAAAGTTATCGATACAGACAGTACAATGACAGAGAATAGACAGGGACAGGAACAGGTGACAGGTCTCATCAAAATTGATCTAAGGTCAGTAGTTAGGTCAGCAGAAGCCATTGAATTTGAAACATTCTAAAAATCACCGAATTATTTTTAAGGCATAACTTTGGACAAACGCATGCTAGAGTAAAACAGATTTCACCATTGCGTTTGTCTCGTCGAGACGCATCGAATGAAATTGTGGGTGACCTAGTTAGGTTATATATATATATATACAAAATAGCCTGACCTAAGGCCAGGTCAAGGTCAGGAAAAGGTCAACTCTTACAGCAATTGATTTGTCTCGACAAGCCAAATACAATGGTGAAAATTGCATTGCTCTACCATGATTTGGTGAATAGTTAGTGAAGAAAAATCATGCGTGGCCTGGGGGTCACCTGAGTTGGCCTCGTAGAGGTCAAAGAACATCAATTTGACAGGGCTTTGCATTGGGCACAGGAGTAGTGGATCCGGTGAAAACTGGTCAAATTTAGCCATTTCCTATGGATTTGTACGTGTTTTAATTTCTCCCCATTAACTCATTGTCCCCATTAATGTCACGAAATCGACCTGACCTTAAGTCACCGATATACAAAATGCGAGATAAACGGATTGTAGGTACTTATCACGTGATGACATCCTGTGAGTTTCAAACCGTTTGGTCAATCACTTTGGCTGTGGCACGATCGCAAACTTTTTTGGAGGTGGGGTTATTTGACTTGACCTGGTGACCTGACCTGAGTTGACCTGATGTTAAAAATGTCCACACCATGTGGGTAATTGATGCCAAAACAGCTGCGCAAATTTGGCGCAGCTGCCCTGTTTCCGCTATTCATGAAAACCGGAGGGGCGGAAATCAACCCCCGGCAGTGGACGTGTTAATTAACTTGCATGTTTATATCAATTACAAAATTATAACGAAATATTTCGGCTCTATTCGGTATTTTACCTCTACCCATCGCAACATTCAAACTTTGCCTTGCATACTCGTTTCTTCTCTTAATTCCTGTTCAACGTACTAAGTTCCAAGATTACAGGTACTTACAGATACAGAAGCTATGATTGCTAATTATAAAACGTCTACCATCTGCAAAGCGCAATATATAGTTAATTAATCGTGGGGTGCTAGTAATAATTGATGGTTCCGGTATCAAAATAATATGTGCTAAACATATTTGAAGAACTTGCAGCAATATATACATATCAGCTAATTAATACCAGAAAAATAGAACGAAATGTGTTGGATTTTAATCTTGTTTGGCGCGAAGTCTATATGCATTTTATACTTCCGTGGCACTTGTCCCAGTAGAGGAACACTTGACTTGACCTGGAGGTAGGGTGGGGTCATGCGTACCTACTCAATCAATTCTGCCACCCCTGGCAAAAATCCGTGGCGCCGCCCCTGTGGACCGAGACACGCGAAAAAGCGAAACATGCTCCCCCCCCCAAAAAAAAGTGTGCTTGAAGCCGCATCTGGGCAACAGTTTTGTTTGGGTAAGGCGCCGAAATGTACCCATTGAATACTTTAGAAAAGTCAGATAGTTTGCAGGTCGTATCTTTACGCGTTATGGAACAGGAGAGGACAACCCTCAGGAAAGTCGTTTAATCCGCCCCCCCCCCCCACACCCGACACTTATAGGGTTAAACAGTGCGTGTGTGTGAGGGAGGGGAGGGCTATGGTCTCCCTGCCCCGGACCCGTTCCTACGGCTATTATTATATCTAAAGTGTTGCCCGAAAAAATATGAAACCAATCCAGCCACATTGCACCGCGCAGCGGCGCGAATTATTAAATTTCGTGTGCATTTTCTCACCAGAAAGGGACACGGCTACCGCCGTAAGCTCGCCGTAAGCTCGAGCAACTTGTGAAGGTGGGAAAGGGGAACTTCGGATGTTTTGTTCTGGTTATGATATTGCCTGTCATTGCCAGCTATAATAGATAGAAAACCCTGGCAGCTAGCGCACACCATATGTGTATCTCTCGCAAAAAAGTGTAATCAATAACCAGTCTGTAAGAGAGGAACAATGAACATCCGCTTCTTTGAGAGAATCATCGATCGACCTGAGAGGGTCATCGTCCGGTCTGAGAGGCCAGGTATGGAAAGGCTTTACCTATATGCTAGTCTGAGAGGGTGCTTACGAGGCATGAGAGAAGGAGTCTGCGAGGGCCTTTGCAATACCTTGGAATTCCCTTGGCTTATCCAAGAGAGACACTGTCAGGCCCGAGAGCAAACTGGTTATTGATTCAACTTGTTTTGGAACGATTCAATCATCATTCATTTTGGAATATAAATTATTCATTCACCGTTCGATTCACGGATAACATTTTGAGAATTTATTCCTTCCGATGCAAAGAATCAAAACAAATATTTTAATCGATTCACATTGTTTGATTCAACATTTAAATATATGTGGTGAATTTATGTCAAATCAATAAAAATGAAAACATACATATATATGATCATTAAACACATTATTACAGCAATACTATTTCAGTATAAATTAATGTAGCCAGTATGTGCATGGTCTGCATGTATTTGCACAATTTACCATGGTATACTTGAATCGTTAAATCTTTTGATTCAATCAGCCTTGATTTGATGCGGGTTTTGATTCCATTACGATTCGTGAATCAAAAGATCTGATGGTGAATAAATTATTGTTTTTATTCAAGGAATTTTGATTGAACGATTCCAATCGACTCAATCAGTGTCTAATCAATAACCAGTCTGCCCGAGAGGGCCCTGTGCCAGTTTGAGATTCTGAGATTCTCGGCCATTTTGAAAGACATTGGTCAGTCGGAGGCTCCGCCAAAACTTTGGTTTGAGGCGCCGTCCGACACAGGGCCAAAACTCGTGTGGATTTATTTGTGCGTTAAAAACTGATTTAAAACAAACTTGTTGTACCTATTCTTTACATTTTCTTTTACAATCATGAAATGTTTTATTTTTGGCCGATTTCAGTCGTTTTGGTAAAACCGTGGCGCTGATATAGGCATCCTTGGACCCGTCCCTGTTCGCCCCCCGCCCCCCGCAATCATTTTGAAAAATCGACACCGCTGCATGGGTACATACGTAGGTATATGACAAAGTGCAAACTGCGAATTAGGATTTCCTAACGATATACATATTACCTTACAGCAAATAATGAACTAGTGAAGAATGTTCCGTGTTGCTGGATGTGAAACACGGAGCTAAAGTAGCGATTCAGTTTTCAATTTATAAAACCTTGTGTGGTGGTAACAATTTTTTAACACGCCTTCAAACATGAGGTAGAATATGAGGAAGCTGGCAAGGCTGTCAAGCACCAGCAATGAAACGGACAGAAAACAGACCAAACTAAATAGAGCGAGTATCTAGATTGCAGCCATGCAAGATTGCAGCTTAAATACCTCAACACGTCACTGATTGCAGCTTAAATACCTCAACACGCCGCTTAAATACACTGCAGCTTAAATACCTCAACATGTCACTGATTGCAGCTTAAATACCTCAACACGTCACTGATTGCAGCTTAAATACCTCAACACGTCACTGATTGCAGCTTAAATACCTCAACACGTCACTGATTGCAGCTTAAATACCTCAACACGTCACTGAACAAGCTTAACCCTATTTGTAACAGGGGGCGGATTCCGCCCCCCCCCCCCCTCATGTTTTTCGCAGATATCATCAGAACGGCTGGGAGCAGGCCCATGAAATTTTGGGACTTTTCATAGAATTGAATACCGCATTTGGAGTCAAAATTTTGAGTTCTTAACCTGAACAGAGGCGGTTCCAGGGCACAGTTTTGGGTGGTTTTGGAGGCGACATTTGGCGATAATTCGGAAATGCGATCTTCACGGTTTCTTCCTAACTGCCTCAAGTATGAAGGGGTTACATGGGTTTACGGTGATTGCAACAAGTGCAAATTAGTTGATGTTAATTAAATATCATAAAAATTGCATGGCAGAGGCGGTTTCAGGGGCTTGAAAAAGGGGGGTTTTCAGGAAGTATTAAATGTTTGGCGGGAAGCCAATATAGCAATGTAAGGAGCATTTATAGCTATCAAGATGTAAAAGACAGCTTCTGCTTCCATTATTTGCATAATTTATTACATATAGAGTTTCAGGGGCGTGTTCAGACACATGAAAAGGGGGTGACTGGCATGGTGATGATATGCCAGCGATAACGGCGCAATAGATGATTACCTTATAATGATATATGCACATATGAGGCCAGAAAAGGGAATAAAGTTATTTTTTGCAGAGGCGCGCTCAGGAATGGAAGAAAGGGGGTCTTATTATTGCAAGGAAACTAAGAGGCATGGGCGTACAATGACATAACATACTGCTGTTTTTGGATGAAAAACGCACCACAAGGTACTCTACGAACGATTATAAGATAATAGGCGAGTCCAGGTAGGGTGAAAAGGGGGGTAAGCAATGTTAATTGAAGTTGTAAGTGAAATAGTCACTGTTGACTAGTTAGTATCATAATAGCGGATAATATACTTATCAAAAAGTCTTGCGCCGCCCCAGTTTGTATCCTGGATACGCCTATGATGAAGTACAACATGCAAAAAGGAACTATCTACGATCAGTAACACATTTATAGTGCTGGGTAGCAACTTGTCTGCGTTTAATTTTGTTTTCCAATTTGACCTCCCTTTTTCACTAACCTGGTACCGCCTATGGCAAAAAAATATTATTTATAACTGTTTTGTCTAATGTCACAATCACATACCATTTCATTTATCAAAAAAACAACATCAAAAATGTATTTGTATTACGAATTTACTTCACCCCCATATTGAGTGACCTGCACACGCCTATGATTTTTGAATTTTCAAACGTCACCGTCATATATCAATTTCCAATTCAATCTCTATCGATTCCTATTAGTTGTGTTAAAATCGGTTCATAAACATGACAGCTATAGTGGATCAAAAATACCACTAAGATTTTTAGTTTTTGCCCCCCTGTTGCCCCCCTATCAAAAATTTAGATTTTTTATTATTTAGAAATGTAGATCGTGTTGAGGGGAACCAAACACCGTCTCATTTTTGAAAATCAGACGGGTAGATCTCGAGATCTCCGGGGGGGCGGAATCCGCCCCCCCCCCCTGTTACAAATAGGGGTAGCCAGGAGCCTGTTACAAATAGGGTTAAATACCTCAACACGTCACTGATTGCAGCTTAAATACCTCAACACGCCGCCATGCATGCACCGGTCGCACACAGTCATACTCTTGGGAAGTCCCAAGCTAGTATTTTGTGTTGAAGTGGAGCTAAATAGCGGTGAATATCTTTAATATCTTTCGCAATGCATGTCTAATGCCGTATCTAAAATATTTACCGCCCTCTCTCTCGCTCTCTCGCTCTCTCGCTCTCTCGCTCTCTCGCTCTCTCGCTCTCTCGCTCTCTCGCTCTCTCGCTCTCTCGCTCTCTCGCTCTGTCGCTCTCTCGCTCTCTCGCTCTCTCGCTCTCTCGGTCTCTCGGTCTCTCGGTCTCTCGCTCTCTCGCTCTCTCGCTCTCTCGCTCTCTCGCTCTCTCGCTCTCTCGCTCTCTCGCTCTCCCGCTCTCTCGCTCTCTCGCTCTCTCGCTCTCTCGCTCTCTCGCTCTCTCGCTCTCTGGCTCCCTATCGTAAGGACAAACAACGGCTCCTCTTATTCACCAGTGTCACCACGAGTCGCCAATCACTCCTTCTTTGAGAGCTGCCGCACATCCCGCCATCATCTGCCCGGTCATCAGGCTGTCGAAGGCCAGAACATGAGACCATGATTGCGTTCTACCAGTGGGGGAAAAATCGACGGGAACTAACGTGCCACACTATTGCGGAAAATTGCGAAATTATTATATTAAAAGCAGCGGCCAGGAGTAATGTCCTCACTCATTGAAAGCCTTCGGACCTTCGGTGCACAACTGTCGATAAGATAATATTTTCTCTATGTTATGTTTTCACAGTCGGGTTTCCGTAAAACTGTAGCCAGTTTTGTTGTATTTTTCCTCAGCCCTGCCGGCCGTGGACGGCGCTGCAGGGCGTCTTGTCGCTGTGGGACGGCCGCGTCCGGTCTGTTGCTGGCCGAGGCCGCCGCGCGCCGGGCCGTCACGTCCCGTGCTACGATGGATGGCCCGACTCGCGCCGCGCTCTCGCCCATGGCGACGCTAGATCGCCGCCGGCGAAACGACGACCGATTATCGGTCACCACCTGGACAGTGGACAGTGGACAGTGGACAGTGGACAGTGGACAGTGGACAGTGGACAGTGGACAGTGGGCTGCCGTGACGGCGGCATGAGGTCGGGGGGGGGGGGATCGGCCACACCAGTGACGGGTGCCGGGATGTCGCTGCCGGGACGGCGGCATGAGGTCGGGGGGGGGGGGTGATCGGCCACACCAGTGACGGGTGCCGGGATGTCGCTGCCGGGACGGCGGCATGAGGTCGGGGGGGGGGTGATCGGCCACACCAGTGACGGGTGCCGGGATGTCGCTGCCGGGACGGCGGCATGAGGTCGGGGGGGGGGATCGGACACACCAGTGACGGGTGCCGGGATGTCGCTGCCGGGACGGCGGCATGAGGTCGGGGGGGGGGGGGTGATCGGACACACCAGTGACGGGTGCCGGGATGTCGCTGCCGGGACGGCGGCATGAGGTCGGGGGGGGGGGGTGATCGGGCATACCAGTGACGGGTGCCGGGATGTCGCTGCGGGGACGGCGGCATGAGGTCGGGGGGTGATCGGACACACCAGTGACGGGTGCCGGGATGTCGCTGCGGGGACGGCGGCATGAGGTCGGGGGGTGATCGGACACACCAGTGACGGGTGCCGGGATGTCGCTGCCGGGACGGCGGCATGAGGTCGGGGGGGGGGGTGATCGGACACACCAGTGACGGGTGCCGGGATGTCGCTGCCGGGACGGCGGCATGAGGTCGGGGGGGGGGTGATCGGACACACCAGTGACGGGTGCCGGGATGTCGCTGCCGGTCTCGTCAGCCGGTGGAAATTACCTGCTGACCTGCTGACCTGGAAATGACCTGCTGTCGAGTGAAACGCCCATGCCCCCCCCCCCCCCCTCCCTGCATCCCCATCCCCATCCCCATCCCCCCGCTCCCCCCTGCATCTCCTGCCAACCAATCTTCGGAGATAACGACCTGGCATCCATACATAATGGCAACAAAAAACGACTGAGGTACTTGGCATAATATAAGGAGCTACGCTAGGAGCCAAACAGGCTACTTGGCATAAGGATAAGTGATGGATGGCGGGCTGCGGGCATGACGCATATCAGATCAAATGACTGCTCGACATTTACTGCATTTGCAGTGAAAATGGACGTGGACTTGCCAGATCCTTAAAAGTAAACGTTTGTATCAAAAATGGTCTCCCATCTGTCACGCTCATGGTCTCCAAACCGCATCACTGGTCCATGGTCTCCTCCTGACTGCGTCACTGGTCCATGGTTTCCAAACTGCGTTACTGGTCCATGGTCTCCAAACCGCATCACTGGTCCATGGTCTCCTCCTGACTGCGTCACTGGTCCATGGTTTCCAAACTGCTTTACTGGTCCATGGTCTCCTAACCGCATCACTGGTCCATGGTCTCCTAACCGCATCACTGGTCCATGGTCTCCTCCTGACTGCGTCACTGGTCCATGGTCTCCAAACCGCATCACTGGTCCATGGTCTCCAAACTGCGTCACTGGTTCATGGTCTCCAAACTGCGTCACTGGTTCATAGTCTCCAAACTGCGTCACTGGTTCATAGTCTCCAAACTGCGTCACTGGTCCATGGTCTGCTAACTGCGTCACTGGTCCATGGTCTCCAAACCGCATCACTGGTTCATAGTCTCCAAACTGCGTCACTAGTTCATGGTCTCCAAACTGCGTCACTAGTTCATGGTCTCCAAACTGTGTCACTGGTCCATGGTCTTCTGACTGTGTCACTGGTCCATGGTCTCCTAACTGAGTCACTGGTCCATGGTCTTCTGACTGCGTCACTGGTTCATGGTCTCCAAACTACGTCACTGGTCCATGGTCTCCAAACTGCGTCACTGGTCCATGGTCTCCTCCTGACTGCGTCACTGGTCCATGGTCTCCAAACTGCGTCACTGGTTCATAGTCTCCAAACTGCGTCACTGGTTCATGGTCTCCTGACTGCGTCACTGGTTCATGGTCTCCAAACTGCGTCACTAGTTCATGGTCTCCAAACTGTGTCACTGGTCCATGGTCTTCTGACTGTGTCACTGGTCCATGGTCTCCTAACTGAGTCACTGGTCCATGGTCTTCTGACTGCGTCACTGGTTCATGGTCTCCAAACTACGTCACTAGTTCATGGTCTCCTCCTGACTGCGTCACTGGTCCATGGTGTCCAAACCGCATCACTGGTCCATGGTCTCCAAACTGCGTCACTGGTCCATGGTCTCCAAACTGCGTCACTGGTCCATGGTCTTCTGACTGCGTCACTGGTTCATGGTCTCCAAACTGCGTCACTGGTTCATGGTCTCCAAACTGCGTCACTGGTCCATGGTCTCCAAACTGCGTCACTGGTCCATGGTCTCCTCCTGACTGCGTCACTGGTCCATGGTCTCCAAACTGCGTCACTGGTCCATGGTCTGCTAACTGTGTCACTGGTCCATGGTCTGCTAACTGCGTCACTGGTCCATGGTCTCCAAACTGCGTCACTGGTTCATGGTCTCCAAACTGCGTCACTGGTCCATGATCTCCTCCTGACTGCGTCACTGGTCCATGGTCTCCAAACTGCGTCACTGGTCCATGGTCTGCTAACTGCGTCACTGGTCCATGGTCTGCTAACTGCGTCACTGGTCCATGGTCTCCAAACTGCGTCACTGGTTCATAGTCTCCAAACTGCGTCACTGGTCCATGGTCTGCTAACTGCGTCACTGGTCCATGGTCTCTAAACCGCATCACTGGTTCATGGTCTCCAAACTGCGTCACTGGTTCATGGTCTCCAAACTGCGTCACTAGTGCATGGTCTCCTCCTAACTGCGTCACTGGTCCATGGTCTGCTAACTGCGTCACTGGTTCATGGTCTGCTAACTGCGTCACTGGTCCATGGTTTCCAAACTGCGTCACTGGTCCATGGTCTCTTAACTGCGTCACTAGTTCATGGTCTGCTAACTGCGTCACTAGTGCATGGTCTCCTCCTAACTGCATCACTAGTCCATGGTTTCCTGACTGCGTCACTGGTTCATGGTCTCCAAACTGCGTCACTAGTCCATGGTTTCCTGACTGCGTCACTAGTTCATGGTCTGCTAACTGCGTCACTGAATCATGGTCTCCTAGCTGCGTTACTAGTTTATGGTCTCCTGCTAACTGCGGTACTGGCTCGTAGTCTCCTAACTGTGTTACTGGTCTGTGGGCACTGGTCTGTGTTACTGGTCTGTGGGCGCTGGTCTGTGTTACTGATCTGTGGGCGCTGGTTTGTGTTACTGGTCTGTGGGCGCTGGTCTGTGCTACTGATCTGTGGGCGCTGTTCTGTGTTACTGGTCTGTGTTACTGGTCTGTGGGCGCTGGTCTGTGTTTCTGGTCTGTGGGCACTGGTCTGTGTTACTGGTCTGTGGGTGCTGGTCTGTGGGCGCTGGTCTGTGTTACTGGTCTGTGGACGCTGGTCTGTGTTACTGGTCTGTGGTACTGGTCTGTGGGCGCTGGTCTGTGTTACTGGTCTGTGGGCGCTGGTCTGTGTTACTGGTCTGTGGCCGCTGGTCTGTGTTACTGGTCTGTGTTCGCTGGTCTGTGTTGTTACTGGTCTGTGGGAGCTGGTCTGTGTTACTGGTCTGTGTTACTGGTCTGTGGACGCTGATCTGTGTTACTGGTATGTGGGCGCTGGTCTGTGTTACTGGTCAGTGGGCGCTGGTCTGTGTTACTGGTATGTGGGCGCTGGTCTGTGTTATTGGTCTGTGTTACTGGTCAGTGGGCGCTGGTCTGTGTTACTGGTCTGTGTGCGCTGGTCTGTGTTGTTACTGGTATGTGGGCGCTGGACTGTGGGTTCGCCTGCCACTCAGTGAAGATTGTTTCATGTTGGGAATCAAGCATAGCACTGTGCCCGTCTCACAACCAACACTGGTTGATGAGGTTGGTTTATGCTCAAGGAAAAGTAACTTTAATACAAATATAATTTAATTCGGGGTAGTCGGTGTTGCACACTACAAAATTATGTCAATTACACTTAGATAATTTACTTTATTCCATTCTGACCTGGTTGCATTGCTTTGGTTCATTACATTTCAGATCGTATATCGTAGAGAGAGAAAATAACCTGAATAATGGATTTATTACGAGCAAGCGCGAAGCGCTCGCTCGTAATAAATCCATATAAATAAATCCAAGCTTAATAAATATAATAAATCCAATATAATATAATAACAAATCCAATAATAAATCCAAGCGTAATAAATCCAAGCTTTTATTATATTAAAAGCTTTCGGAGAGTCGGGAATTCGGGTTGGCTAGCAGCGCCGTAGTCGCCTGCTAGCCAACCCGAATTCCCGACTCTCCCGAGCCGCGTATATTTTTGGGGTAGACAAAAAGTGTCACATCCAAGGCCCTATAACGGCTACATCTAGCGATAACTGGACGATGCCCACGCCGAATTTCAAAGCAATATATATATATATATATATATATATATATATATATATATATATATATATATATATATATATATATATATATATATATATATATATATATATATATATATATATATATATATATATATATATATATATATATATATATATATATATATATATATATATATATATATATATATATATATATATATATATATATATATGCCAATATCTATATGTGGCACTTCTTTGTCTAAAAAAAAATAACGCGACCGAGTCCCCAATGCAAATGGCGGCACTGCGCAGTGCGTGCTGTGCAGACATATCATCTATGCCGACAAATGATTGATCATTCTAAAGTGTAAACTAATGACGTAGCCAGTGCCCAGTGCCAGTAGCCATAATATCAAAGAGAGTTTTAATCATTCATATGCTCAAATACAATACTTTTTCCACTTATGTACGTGAAATGCAACGTAAAAATGCAACATTTTAGCCATAGATGCTACAAATATCAATTGGTGCCAGTTTGGAACTGCATACGTCATAAAAATAAACTTAGTTTTCAAGTTGAAACTTGAAAGCATGTAACGTTTGAGCTAGCGTACCCTGTGTGAGCTTATATTTATGACCTTGGTGTGAGGTAACCTGTTATGTTGTGGGGTGTTGTTTCGACAAAACGGATCAAAATATTGATTGAAGATGTTCTCAATGGGTAAGATTGAATCTTGCATGTCTAACAGTGACATTTCAAACACTTGAAGTCCCATGAACTGTTCGTAGGGGTTTGAACTTCGAATTTCCTGTGAATGCCTAATGCCCATACTTGCGAAATGATGATGCCTCTCATGCACAATGGTCAATGGGGTTGATGATATTGGTTAGTTAATGCTTTATTTGTTAAATAGATTTAAGATTATGATTTTCAGCATTGCAGGTGCTGGCATTTGCTGTCATCATTTCAGGTTGTTTTCTATAGGCCTGGTAGGACCAGACTCAAGGGCGACGCCACCTTCCGAAAGTTGGGGGGGGGGGGGCAGAGGCATTCTGAAGTCGATTCTTGCCATGCAACGCCCATAGGCGTAATGTTAAAATCCGAAAATGTTTGAGAACACGTCCCCCCCCCCCCCACGTCCCCCCTGTGGCGGAGGCCCTGGCCAGGGCCCTACCAATGTCAAATTTTAACATTAGGCCCATGGCGTTGCATGGTAATAATGACCTTCAAATCTATAAAATTAGCATTGGGGCTCTACCAATAATTTGTAGGACACAAAACCCCTGTTCAGGTGTTCATGTACATGATGACTGAGTATTAGTAGTTATCCTTATTATGTAGTCTGTACTCTCTACGAGTATAGTACTACTGCATATAACTATGATGGTACTGTTAGCACCTAGTTACTTCGCTTTTCAGATACCTTGTCATAAGTTACTAATAGTATACTCTAAACCAAACAGGGGCGGATATGTAGCGAGATACATTTTAAATTGTCCAAAAGAAACAGAGGGGGTATAGAGAAAAGCAGAAGAATAGAAACATTCCAAAAGCAAAGCTATGTATATTTTTAAAAATTTAACATGGAAGGAACGGCGGCCGTGTGGACACCAAAAACTTTCAACAGTGGAGACGCCGGCTGAAGCCCCCCACGCAGGCAACAAATGCCCTCGTTCCGACTTGTGTACCGCCAGGGTGTCGCTATTATGGCACCCGGCCCATGAAATGACGCCATAACAGCAGCTGCGCGGCAACATTAAGCGTGAGCGCCGGCCAGCGGCCCGGGTCACGTACGGCGCTCGGCAGAAGCCTCTGCGCAGGATCCTGACCTAGATCACGGCAGCAAGTTCCGCCTCTGGGCAGCTGTAGACAGCAGTTCCGGCCGCCGCAGGCATCCACAGGCCGCTGCAGCCGGGTGAGAAGAACCAATGACAGGACAGCAAAAGGGAAGCGAAAATTAAAACCGAGTTGAAAAAAATCACGACAGCAAGGCGCCAATCTGGCAACTGACCTGATTATTCAAGATAAAAGTTGATAAAAGGGCCTGCAAGAGGGGTGAAGGGGGTCGGCAGATCGAACAGCAGAGCAGCAAGGACGGGACCGATCTTGAAATTGCCGATAGTGCGCCGAGGCCTCCAAACAGTCCAAGTAAGTCTCAGAGGAACAGAGTTCGGCAGTGAGCAGGGACGGAAGCAGGTTGGGGCCGCGGCTCCTCGCCGCGAGCCTCAGTCTCAGAGGAGACAAGATGGGGCAGTGAGCAGGGACGGAAGCAGGCTGGGGCCGCGGCTCCTCGCCGCGAGCCTTAGTCTCAGAGAAGCCGTGTGTGTCAAGGACCATCACAAGTCAGGTTGCAGAGGCAGACTCAAGAAAGTAAGATCGGTGATGGCCTTCAAGATTTGCTGTTGTTTAGTTGTATAAATTTCATACTGGAGAAAGGAGCCGCATTTCACATCAAGTAAGGTCGGAAAGTCTGTACAATCCTTATACCCTCCTTATATTCCATGGTCAGTTAATTTGTTGTGCATCTGAACACCATACAAATTTAATTTGCATAGTGTTTCGGCCGTTTTTTCTTCTTCTTCGTTTTGTTCTTCTCTCTTTTAACCCCCCTGCCATTTGGGCATTTGTTTGGTCATATAGTCACGATATTCTTAATTATGCCTACGCTAGTATGTGTATGGTTGAAAAATTATCATATATTGTTTGCCTGACTAGTTATAACTTCTAACGTAAATCAAAACTCTGATATGGTATGGACGTTTATGTTTGCGTCTTTTATAACTCTCGTGCTTTAAATGCAACCGATTATGGAGCTAGTGCCAATGCTGGTGGTGGTTGCCGATGGGATGTATTTGACTGGTTCATTGTTCAACTGATGTGACTGATGTGACTGACTGAATTTTGCTGACTCTATTCGAACTGCTGCCTATAAGACGAATGATATTGTATTCACGAGACAATTAACTTAAACTGACAGTGGGAAATAATGGACAAGATTGTGAGGAGGCCTAGACAATACGTAGCCGCGCCCCTGTGCGTAATATGCCTGCCGACACGGTCTGCTGCACTGACGGGTGACGGGGTAAAAAGGGGTGGAGGTGAATGGGAATTCAACTAAGAGGAGATCATTTTAACAAGAGATAGCGAAGTTCTCAGATGTATAGACCGGTTTCGGTGGGAATATTTAGTTCGGAAGGAGAAAGTTGTGTTTCCAGGATAATGGGAGTTAGATGATGATGATATTTGTTTTTGCAAGAGGGTCCATTCCGCGATGCCAGGAAGTGAGCTGGATCGCGCGCCGTAAGTCGCGAAATACTGGCGGGCACTCGAAAGAGTCCGGTAACGCCAGGTTCTGGGAAACTAGGAGGGCCAGAATGGCCATCCGCCTCAGGTAAATGCCGTAGGAGGAGTCAGGGTGCTGAGGTGGTGACGTGTGCGGGCCGGAATGGCCATCCGCCTCAGATAAATGCCGTAGGATGAGTCAGGGTGCTGAGGTGGCGACGTGTGCGGGCCAGAATGGCTATCCGTCCCAGATAAATGCCGTAGGAGGAGTCAGGGTGCTGGGGTGGCGACGTGTGAGGGCCAGAATGGCCATCCGCCTCAGGTAAATGCCGTAGGAGGAGTCAGGGTGGTGACGTGTGCGGGCCGGAATGGCCATCCGCCTCAGATGAATGTCGTAGGAGGAGTCAGGGTGCTGAGGTGGCGACGTGTGAGGGCCAGAATGGCCATCCGCCTCAGATAAATGCCGTAGGAGGAGTCAGGGTGCTGGGGTGGCGACGTGTGCGGCCCAGAATGGCCATCCGCCTCGGATAAATGCCGTAGGAGGAGTCAGGGTGCTGAGGTGGCGACGTGTGCGGGCCGGAATGGCCATCCACCTCAGATAAATGCCGTAGGAGTAGTCAGGATGCTGAGGTGGCGTGGATTGGCGATTGGAGCACCACGGAAACCGCAGTAAATCGTGGATCCCAGCAGCAGTGTGCGGCAGGAATGGACCCAGACAGAAAAGCATGTGTGGGGTTATTAATATTTGAATTTGGATTAAATAAAGTGTGGAAAAGTGAACGTAACGAAGCTGCTATTGAAATCAGAGAATAAATTTACCAGATCTATGCTCCAGCTGTTACCCTGATGTAGCGTTACGCACCACTTGGGGGCATAGGAAAAAGGGGAGGGGTCAGGAGTACAACCTGACGGTTTACTGATTAGTATGAAAGATATTGATGATTGAGTGAATGCATGGAGAGAGTCTGCGTAAAAGGATGCATGAATGTGTTAGTTCCAGTGGGAGATGGACCTCGGCGTAGCGTTACACAGGGTATACAAAAAGGCATGGGACTGCTCTCGGAACTCACTGTGATAGTTTGGGAGACAAACCGTTGGTGGAAATTTGTAAGGAGCAGCCATGGGGTCATTAGTGCCGGCTCCCGAACAAGGAAGCCCCGACCTTATTCCACCGGACCAATTCCCGATTAACCCGCTAAATTTCACCACCCCCACCCTAACCGTGCAGCGACCTATGTGCTCGCCGATGATTGACCTGCCTCCAAAATAAAAATGTATGTACGGATCTAGTTCGATTCTGCATTTGCAACCACAAAATTTAGTAATATCTCGAAAACACGGGGATACAACATTCTGAAAATGTCATATTTAGATTCCTGATCTCCAGAAACCCCCGTGAGCAAAATCTTAATAATGTTGAAAATTGTTGACAATTGTTGCAAGCCGTTCAAATTGTTGCAGATTAAGCCAGAGAGCCTCAAAATGTATGTCATTCCATTCAGCGGCCCAAAAGTAACCAGAAAAAGAGTTTTCAAAAATGTCAAAAAAAAATGTTGCAATGTTGCACAAAATGGCAGAACCATGCAGAAGCGAAAACCCGTTACAGATACAGGAGGCGACAGGGGGCGGTCGCCCCCTGCGCCGAAGGCCCCCTCCGCTCCCCCTCCGCGCCGGAGGCGCAATGCGCGGAAGGGCCTCGTAAGCAGACCAATATCCGCGCCGAAGACGCGGAAATAGGCCTGCTTACGGGGTTTGATATCTGACGTTTGCAGCACTCAGACCAGGAGCCGCCCTCAGGCTAGGTGCCGCCCTCAGGTCATGTGACGCCCTCAGACCAGGAGCCGCCCTCAGGCTAGGTGCCGCCCTCAGGTCATGTGACGCCCTCAGACCAGGTGCCGCCCTCAGACCAGGTGCCGCCCTCAGGCCAAATGCCGCCCCCTGATCAGGTGCCACCCTCAAGTCAGGTGCCGCCCTCGGGTCAGGTTCCGCCCTCAGGTCACGTGCCGCCCCCATGCCATGTGCCGCCCCCTACCCATACGCCGCCACATAGCCATTAGGCATGGTCGTCAGCAGGGTGAAAATGAAAAATTCTGGATTTCGAAAATCGCTAGGGTGGATTAGTATGTAGTAAGCAATTCTGAACAACTTTTATATTTTCGGTGTTTGGATTTGATTCATTCCTGAATACCTTAAATCCATTTTTCGGCAACATTTTCGGGCGGCCATTATGCATGGTCGTCAGGATTGGGAAAATACAAAAATCCGGATTAAAAAAATCCGAGGGTAGATTCGTATGAAGTAAACAATTTTGAACAACTTTCCTATCTTCGGGTTTTTTATTTGATTAAATCATAACTACTTTAAATCCATTTTTCGGCAACATTTTTTGGGCGGCCATGACCGACAGCGTCACGGTAGGCAACACGGACATTGGAAACGGCAATCATGCACTATTGCACGTACACTACTGATGAGATCAAGTTGAATCCTCCCATGCACGACCGACAGTCATTCCCAAAGACATTTCGGTTTCTGAACTCGAATCATGATGCATAAACAAAAACCAATAGGCCCGAATACGGATCGTGCACACTCCCCGGTTCAACTAGCGGGACGAACAACTTAAATTTAGAGATACCAGGGCCAAATCCGGCCTCCACCTTCAGAGGTCCCTCTCCTTCCTCCGGAGGGCCCACTCAGACCTCCAGAGGACCCAATCTGACCTCCAGATGGTCCACTTTGACCTCCAGAAGGCCACGCTGCATACCATTGGACCCCTCTGGCTTCCAGACAGCCCACTCTGACCTCCCGAGGGCCCACTCCGGCTTCCGGATGGCCCCTCTGGCCTCCAGAGGTCCCACTATGGCATCCAGATGGCCCCTCTGGATACTGATTGACCCCCCTCTGGCTTACAGTAGGCCCACTCTGACCTTAAAAATGGCCCACTCTGGGCTCCATGGGGCCCACTCTGGCCTTCAGAGGATCCATCTGGCTTCACGACGGCCGCTCTCGCTTCCAGAGGGCTCATTCTGACCTCCAGAGGGTCATCTCCCGCTTCCAGAGGGCACCATGTGGCATCCAGAGGGTCCAACGCTGCCGCCACCTCCAGAGGGCTCACTTCAGCCTCCAGATGGCCCTCTCCGGCCTCCAGTGTGCCACTCTGGCATTCATAGGGCCCTCTCCAGCCTCCATAGGACCACTCTGGATATCATTGGGCCCCTATGGCGTCCAGAGGGCCCACTCTGACCTACAGGAGGACCGCCACTCTGACCTCCAGAGGGATCACACTCACTTCCATATGGCCCCCACTGGATTCCAGAGGATCCTATCTGGGTTACAGGGGCCCATTCTGACCTCCACAGGGCCCTCTGTGGCATCCAGAGGGAACCCTGTCCTCCATAGGGCCCCACTCCGACTTCTTAGAGGACCCACTCCGGCCTCCAGGGGGCCCACTCTTGCCTCCAGAGGGCTCTCTCCGACTTTCAGAGGGCCTACTCTGGCCTCTGGGGGCCATTCTGGCTCCCAGTGGGCCTTCTCTGGCTTCCAGAGGGCCCACTCTGACCTGAAGCCCAGGCGGGCCCATCTGGACTCCAAGTGACTTGGGGCGGGGGGGGAAGATATATTGTCCCCCTTCATGGGCCTGGGGGGGGCAACTCCGACTTTCAGAGGGCCTACTCTGGCCTCTGGGGGCCATTCTGGCTCCCAGTGGGCCTTCTCTGGCTTCCAGAGGGCCCACTCTGACCTGAAGCCCAGGCGGGCCCATCTGGACTCCAAGTGACTTGGGGCGGGGGGGGGGAGATATATTGTCCCCCTTCATGGGCCTGGGGGGGGGCATGGCCCGCATGACCCCCCTTGCGACCACCACTGGTCACAGGGGCCCTCTGTTGGTCTTAGGGGCTCTCTGTCGGTCTGAGGTGGCACTGTGTCGGTCTGGGGACTATTGATCGGCCTGATGGGGGTCCTCTGTCGGCCTGAGGGATCCTCTATTGGCCTGAGAGGTCCTCTGACCGCCTGATCCCTTGGCCAGCTTGAGATGGCCCTTGGTGGGCCTAAGGGCCAACTCAGGCCGACCAGGCCAACCAAGGCCCTCTGTCGGCCTGATAGGACCCTCTGTCGGCCTGAGGAGACCCTCTGACTGCCTGAGGGGCCCTCTGTTAGCATGAGGGGCCCTCAGTCGGCCAGACAGAGGGGACCCTCTGGCGGCCTGAGGGATCCTCTATCGGCCTGAGAGGGTCCTCTGGCTGCCTGATGTGGCCCTTGGTCGGCTTGAGGGGCCCTTGGTCGGCCTAAGGGGCCCTCTCGGGGAGCAACTCGGCGCAGTGGTAAGATAATTGCCTTCTGTGCCGGGGACGGGGTTCAATCCCTCGGCGGGCCTCTAAAAAGTCTCCCCGGCCCCCCATACCCCTCGGAACAGGGTGAGAGTTCCAATTAGCACCTTGGTCCCAAGAGGATACGGTGCTTTGTCCACAAACCAACCAACTAAGGAGCTCTCTGTCGGCCTGAGAGGACCCTCTGTCGGCCTGAGGAGACCCTCTGGCTGCCTTAGGGGCCCTCCGTCAGCATGAGGAGGCCCTCTGCCGGCTTGAGGGGGCCCTCTGTCGGCCTGAAGGGGCCCTCTGTTAGCCCGTGGGGACCTTCGGTCAGCTTGAGGGGGCATTCGTTTGGCTTGAGAGACCTCAGTCGGCCTAAGGGGCTCTAGGTCGGCTTAAGGGGCCCTAAGCGTGCATCTGCATATTCAGTGCGCGATTTACCCATCAACGGCGCTTGCTGGTCTGTTGAACGGCAGCCGAGTGTCCTGAGAACCAAGCATGTTTTCAAAAAGTGGATTTAAGGTAGTTAGGAATTCATTTTATCGAAAACCGGAAATGGAAAAGTTGTTCAGAATTGTGTACTACATACTGATCCACCCTCGTAATTTTCCAAATCGGAAATAAATTCTGACGACCATGTATAATAAGCCATGTGCCGCCCTGTGACCAGGTGCCACCCTCAGGTCAGATGCGGCCCTCATGCCAGTTGCCACCCTCAGGTCAAGTGCCGCTGTCAGACCAGTAAATTTGTCTAGTATAGTCGCAGTGAAATCACGCCGGCGCAGCGCGGTGCACCCGCTCGATAATAACATAAAACAACACAAGCTTATCAATTTTTTAGGGCACATTTGCCAGATTTCGTCCCTTGCCATTCCCGCCTCGGCCTTTAAAATCCCCCCCCCCCCCCCCCCCCCCAGTGGATAATTTATCTTGGTTGAGAATCCCTGCTCTAACCGACTGAGCAAACCGGCCGACTGCCGGTGGGTTCTGTTAGGAGGGTGTCCTCTCCCCTTTCTCCTGCGGCTCGGCTCGGCATGTGACTGAGCCAGCTCGCCGGTTGGGGACTCGCCGCTTTTTGGCCCGGAGTCAGGTCGCAGTGTCGCGTGGTAGCCGGCGCGGGGAGCGGGACATTCTGTGAGACCGGTAGCCGGGGTGTGCAGAAGCGCGATGGTGCTTACTGCTCATAGCTGTGCAACAACAGCCATTCAGTCGAAGATGGCGTTTACATATATGGCTTGTGACAGCAGTGCAACAATGGCCTCACCGACAGTTCCC
>JAXIVJ010017785.1:2500-25124 GCA_036785665.1 Chirona hameri | reverse complement strand
CACGCACACCCTTTTCACACGAAAAATTATCGAAAGGTACCCACCTTTTCCTAATTTCTAGGCTATACCATATCAAAAATAAATAATAAACACACATGTGCATGACCTCCGCATGTCCCAAATATCACTGTCGCATCGGCGCCGCTTTATTCCACATCATGCTTTATAAAAAATAATACCTAATGCAAAATCAAAATAAATGTTCTATTCGCTTAAAAAGTGAAACGTAAAGTCATTAATTCTTTTGGAACTTGGAATTTGCAATTATAATACATATTATAGATATCATTTTATAATCAAAATAAACAATACGCGTGTCCAATTGCCTCACATTCACATTCACATTCAGAAATACATTCGCGGACTATTTGGATTGGCTTCAAAATTGGTACACAGATAGATCACGACCTAGTGATCATTCTGGTAAAATCTTAGAGCCGCACATTTAAAATCAAAGGAGTTAGAGCAGATCATATGTTTAAGGTCAAACAGCAGACTATTCTGATGTGCATGAAAATTGGCACACAGGTAGAGCATGATCTCCCTATCACGCTCATTAAATCTTAGAGTCGCACATTCAAAATCAAAGGAGTTAGACAAAGGAGTCGACACTTCCCTTTAATGTTGAATGATTGAAGCAAGATTGAATCATTCATTATGGTAATGTTGAGTGATTGGATCATGATTGAATCATTCATTATGGTAATGTTGAGTGATTGAATCATGATTGAATCATTCATTATGGTAATGTTGAGTGATTGAATCATGATTGAATCATTCATTATGGCCCGTGAATCACTGTGAATCGACTCATGACAAATATGAATCATTGACAAGTCTGCTCTCGTCAACACCCGTCAAAAGACCTCAAAACGCTCGAAAGCGCAGCTGCGGCGACGGGGCTGGCCACGACTGGCCCACAGCACCAGTGACGTCCTCGCTAATGCTGAGCCGCTCGGCAGCCGATACATGGGGAATCCCGGGATGACACCCCTTGCACCCATCCGCGCTTTCTGCTAAGTGTTGATAACGCTCTGTTTGCGTGTTTGTCTTTATGGGTTCGGATCACGGGCGCGTATTCTTTTAAATATAATGTCCAAACGATTGTTATTTTATATTGTTTTGCTATTTTTATGGAGTTATGTTCTTGAAGATTATTTTTTGTTGGATGGTTTCTCGAAGGAGTGTAATTTTGCATAAAGCTAATGAATAGTCTTTGCTGCGCCAGGGATGTATTCGCACCAATCACTGAAAGTTTTATATTTTCGGAAGCAAAAGTAATATTGTATATCTCAGTTGAATTATAAATATTATTCTACTATTATTTTTAGTTTACAAATAATACATTTAATTGACACCGAAGGATCAGTTTTTCCGAATGATAAAAAAATAAAACTTTTTTAAGATTAGTTACCGAAGAACCCACCACACATGTTTGGCGCCACCCTCTTCCGGTGTGGAACCGTAGCGAAAGGTTGGTAACACTGGTGGGATGTGAATTTCAATTATTTAAACTATTATATTTCGTTCTGGTGCCCTAATTCCAAATGAAAATTGTGTTACTTATTTGGCTCGTTGATATACTATCATCTTACCTGCCTTATTTTCATCCAACATTCTTTGAAGCTGGAGGTGATCGCGTCTGTTTCGTCGCCGCATGTCCACTTACCCCACGTTTATTTCAGAACCATGGCACCCAAACCGATCTCCAGGCCTAAGATCGTCAAGAAGAAGACGAACAAGTTCAGGAGATTCCACAGTGATCGTTATGACCGTGTGAAGGTGAGACATTTTTGCAATGTTCATCACATGCCTAGACCAAGACTTGCTGATGTTTAGGATCAATGTGATTGGCAGTACAATTGCTGGCACTAGGTCCCAAAAATCAATTTTTTGATGCATCCAAATTTTGATCCAGCCAAATAGAAATGGTATTGGGGAAAATGACTGATTTACAAATGGCAATTATGCAGCACTGGATAACAGTGATGTGATGAATGGCACACAAATCTGTGCATTGTGGCTCATAATACAGTTTCAGCCACCTAGATGTTCAATATTTCTCTTGGAAATTGATGCAATATTGCTTTATAAGGGCATCCATTTTGTGTCATACTGGCCATAAGTACACAGCATTTGGTAACAGCATTTGGCTGGCGTCACCGTCGCGGCCGGGCAATCAAATCAAGGTTCAAGGTTACTATCACCGTTGTTGGTCTGGAGTCATGGGGAAGCTTTATGACGTCACCAGATTCTGGCTACGGGCGAATCTTAGGCGGACCCGATCAGACTTAATGGCTACAAGCAGTAGGGTTCGTCCCGATCAGACTTAATAGCTACAAGCTGTAGGCCGATCAGACTTACTGGCTACAAGCTGTAGGCCGACCCAATCGGACCTAATGGCGGGAATATATTATTTTAGTTTCATTGATTCCGATCGGTTTGGCCTACCGCTCGTAGCTATTCAATCGGGGCGGCCTAAGATTTGCTCGTATCTGGCGACGTCGTAAAGCTTCCCTATGATTCAAGACCAACAACAGTGATGGTAACCTTGAACCTTTATTTGATTGCCCGGCCGCAACGGTGACACCAGCCCCACCGTTACCCAGCATATAAGATGGTACAAAACTTAAACTATTTGGTCACTACGCATCTTGCAAGACACTGGCTATTATCTTTTTATGTTATGTATATTGTATCTTACTTCTAAATGAACAAAATTCTGCCAAAAATCTGCCAAAAATCTTCCTGAAATCTTCCTGAGATGTTCCACAATCGTTGCCATATCTACCCATTTTTTGATGCAGGAAGGTTCACAGGATCGTCATTGGAACAATGACTAACATAACCTAACTATACGTCAATAAGTTCTGTGACATTGTTGAGGCCGCTGTGACATCCATGGTTACTAAATGTGATATTGTCTATTGACTGGTAGGTATATTATAGGGATTAACTAATAACTAATGGTGTACTAATGGGCAATCCCCTCAACTTTGTGATCCCTTGACTCACCTGCATCATTTTTTTTTACTTGAATTAAAATAACTACAAAATATTGATGCAGTAAATATTTAAAATATTAAATATGGTAAATATTTTATATATATAAATTTTGATGTAATTACATTACAAAATTAATTTGATTTACAAAGTATAAACTTTAAAATTTAAAAAGGTTATCCTAAGAAAATTACAAACATATTTGATGTAATTTGTTGCCACATGATGGTCTCTTTTTTTCCTGAAACAAACCAAAAAACTTATGAAAACAGTTGAGTTGTTACCAGGTGGATGGAGTAATCATTTGTGCATCAGATGGTGTGATTATTTTTTAGGACTGTCCATTTTCCATCAGGACTAGGTGGTTTTAGTGAGTCAATAATTGTGTCAATTTTTGTATCCTTAAGTACAGTGCCTATGAAAAGCTCCACCTACGTTGCATAAAAAAATTGAAGCGTCAATAAATCGATTTTTTGGACCTAGTGTCAGCAACTGAGTATGCAAAATGTGGCGGGAACATCAACAATATATTTGGGGCTGTGCAAATCCTGCCCCAAATGGGACAGCAAGCTGCCCCATTTGGGGAAAGTTTTTTTCTGAGGAGGAAATTTTGGTCCTTGTCAGTAAATACTGTTGACCTGGGGGGGTTTCCACAATCACGTTTTATCTAGTATGGATTCACTTTTCAGCCAAAAGCTGTTGACTGTGGGAGGGTGCAGTCGGTCGTAATCACGATCACATTGTGAATCGGTAAATTGTTGCTTCTGCCCAAAAAGTCACAAGCTGCCCTAATATTCCCAAAGCTGTCCCTAAATTTACAATTCTGCCCATAAATTTAAAAGCTGCTCCCAAATTTTCAACTGCTGCCCCAAAATTTTCAACTGCTGTCCCCAATTTTCAACTGCTGCCCCAAAATTTTGATGTTAATGCCACCCCTGTCCAGACGAGATCTTGTTGAAACTTGCCACGTTTTGCATACTGGGTGATTGGTAATCAGTGCTGTTGGTTTTAACTTAATTACTCTGTGATCTTGTATGTCTACTCATCATACTCAATGCTATTGGTGATTTATACAACCTAAATGATCAATACACCATCAGCACAATGCAAAGTTAAGTATTACAACTGTCCAATATTTCAATTGTTAACCCTACATGCTGTGGTGTTCCACTTGCTCATATTCCACTTTTGCACACCTTTCTATAGGAAAATTTAATATTTTATACTAATTCTACACCTGATTTCATTAGAACTGCACTCAAAACAGGGACATTCTCAGTACTTACCTAACAATAATATTTGTATCACCTGTCAATCTCCTCAGCCGACCGCAACGAGACTCTGTCATTACAACTGAAATGTAAACAATGTGGGCTGTTTTTTGTGTGACATGTGTCAGATGTGTATCCAGTAAGGTCATATTGTAGTAGCGGCTGCTATGGCCGACCTTCAGTCTCATGCAAGTCCTGTGCTCCGCCAGGAACAGAGTGAGTGTGTGACAGGAATATGATAGGGTTTAGTGGTTGACCAGATACACATGACAACATATAACAGCCTTATCTGACACAATTCTGCACCCACATTGTTTACATTTAATTGTAATGGCGGAGTTGTGGGCGGTCAGCTGAGGCTGTCCTATTGATGGGTGATAGAAATAATTATTGTCAGGTAAGTACTGAGAATGTCCCTGTTTTGAGTGCAGTTCTGATGAAATCACGTGTAGAATTAGTATAAAACATTAAATTTGCCTATATAAAGGTGTGCAAATGCAGAATATTGCCTTCACTCTTCTGTGTCTAGTAAGGTTAACTGGGTAACTGGGTTCAGTAATTCACCGCCCCAGTTAATGGTGTTTTTCTTCTAAATTTAGTCTGAATGTTTTTGAATGGATGGATTTCAGAGGTCAGGATCCATGCTAAGCATAGCTTGTTGCACAGGCCCTGACCCCACCACCCAATAAAGCAATTCCTGGCGTCCGGCAGAATTTAGAAGCAAAATTTGTACGTGCCCGACATGCCTGGACACGGTCCGCCCCGCCCTCTGACGTCACCTGACCTTGAGTGCGACCGCTGCCACCGGCCACAGGCCATCCCAGTCGGGGGCAAATAGCTAGCGCCGAAGCGACTAGCCCGGGCTGCCACTACCGGGTGAGGTCAGAAGCCCAGCGCTCTCCCAACTGAGCTACAGGGGCGGACTTGAGGTCCCTTGAAGAAGAGAGTATTATTACAAGAATTATGACAGAAAAGTGTACCAGTAATACCAAAGCTATGACGTCATCAAAAACGATCATAATCAAACCTGACAACCTTTTTAGCTATTATGGTTGCAGGAACCCACATTTACTATGCTCCGCTCGATGCGCTGGAGAACCTAACGGGGCTGTTGCCCCCCCCCCTCAGACCATCTTGTAGACAGTCAAAGATTACCCACTTTTCGGTTTCTAATATTTCTGTCAGCTGACACTTCTTCTATTAGGGACCTCAAGAACACCCTAAACTGGAGAGGTGAATTACTGAACTAATACTGTGAACTGGCAGTGATTGATTACACTAATGTTATGCTGAAAAAATCCAGTGTTGTATCTCAAGAAAAAATATTGGTATTACTAGTGCAGGCGTAGCACAAGCTGCCGTATGTAACTGCAGAAAACTATCTAAAGGAAATTCTCAAGATGATTACATTTCTCACCGCGGAGAGTTCCAGATGATTTCGATATTTCTCTACATACATGGGACAGTCGTCTTCAGACAATGATTGAGGGGGCAGCAGCGTTCCCAGGGAGCAGTGATGGTGGCACAGAGGCGTCTTCAGACAACGATGGAGGGGGCAGAGGCGTTCCCAGAGAGCAATGGTGGTGTAAACAGTTTTAATAACATAATCAACCCTGACTTGACCTTTACAGCAATTACGGTCGCAGGTACCCACGCTGCTGCTGCACTGCAGCCCTACCAGCTGTCGCCACCCCCCCCCCCCCCATACCCTCAGGCCATCTGGTAGACAAAACTAAACCAATGTCATAAATACATCTGACAACTTATATATGCTGTAAGGTTAGGTTTTGTCTACAAGATGGTCCGGGGCGACACACACCCCGCCCCCGCCCCTAGGGCCGCAGCAAGAGGAGCGTTCTAAATGTGGGTCCCCGCGACCGTAATTGCTGTAAAGGTTAGGTCAGGTTTGATTGTTATTACAATTGTTTCCACCACCACTGCTCCTGAGAACGTCCCATCGCTGCCTGAAGATGCCTCTGTTCCACCATCATTTACACCTGAGAGTGCAGCTGATTGCCTCCATTGTTGCCTGAAGATGCCTCTGTTCCTCTGTTTTGTTCTGATCAGATGATCATATCATATATTGTTCTGATCAGATGATGATCATATGTAGGTTGTATAGGCAAATCTTTGAAGAGGAGCTTTTCATGCATCAGTTTGTAACAGAGCCAACCAGACATTGCTCCATTCTAGACCTTGTATTCTCAGACAACAGTGATCTAGTTAGTGACAAGTATTTGTGCAGATCTAGGAACCAGTGATCACAATATGGTTAAATTCAATATCTCATCAGAAATGAGGCCCAAAGATAACCTTATTATGGTTCCAAACTTCAGCCGGGCTGATTTTGATGGTATTAGAAATGACCTTGCACAGATAAAATGGAACGTTGCGTTGGCAGGTTTAGATGCATGTGAGGCCTGGAATGTTTTCAAAGCTAGATTAAGCCAAATTCAGAATTGGCATATACCCCTCAGGCACAAACGTAACAGAACTAAGGGCAAACCAGTTTGGCTTACCCCAGAAGTAAGGAGTGCTATACAAGCTAAAAGAAGTGCATTTGGCATTTTGAAGGGATCTTCACTAGATATAAATCAGAAGGCCTACCAGAATGCAAGAAATTCAGTTAAGAAAAAGGTCAGAGCAGCTAAAAGGGCAAAGGAACTTGATTTAGCTAGACATTGTAATGCAGATAGTAAGAAGTTCTTCAGTTTTTATAAGTTCAGTACAGTTTCCAAAAATATAGGTCCATTTAAGGTAGATGATGTGTTAGTTAGCAAGGACAGTGAAATGGTTGAAGTGCTTAATGATCAGTTTCAATCTGTCTTTACTATCGAGGACCAGAGTAGTATTGCAGCACTTCAGCCTGAGCTAGAGACAGGAGACTATAGGAGAGCTAGGTGGCATAAGTAGTGAACTTGTTCTAGAATATCTAAAGAAAGTAAGGCCTAACAAGGCAGAAGGACCTGATGAAATCCATGCTAGACTTTTAAGAGAATCTGAAAGGGAGTTGTCGGTTCCATTAGCCATAATATTTTCTAAATCACTCGCAGATAGTAAAATTCCACTTGATTGGAAAAGAGCAAATGTTGTTCCTATTCATAAAAAGGGAGATAGAAGTAAAGAGGAAAACTATAGACCGGTTAGTCTGACCTCATTAGTCTGCAAGGTGCTTGAATCAATCATCAAAGATAAGATTGTTGAATTCTTGGAGCAAAATGAACTCATCAAGGATACACAGCATGGCTTTAGGAAGGGCCGTTCTTGTTTAACTAATCTTCTGGAGTTTTTGGATGTTGCAACAGATAGCTTTGATCAGGGTAAACAGCTAGATGTAGCTTTTCTTGATTTCAGTAAAGCATTTGACAAAGTCCCCCATACAAGACTGGGGTTGCAACTTAAAATTCATGGGATCAGGGGCAAGATTCTGGATTGGATAGAAACGTGGCTTTCAGGACGCCAGCAAAGGGTTATATTGAATGGGTGCCAATCACAATGGAAGGAGGTTCTCAGTGGGGTTCCACAGGGCTCAGTCCTGGGCCCATTGCTTTTTATAATATTTGTGAATGCAATTGAGAACAGTATAGACAGCAAAGTCTTGAAATTTGCAGATGATCTAAAAGTTGTCAGGATTATTAGAGGAAAACATGATCAGGATGTTTTTCAATCAGATCTGGACAAGCTAGTTGAGTGGTCTGAAGCATGGCAGATGAAATTCAATTTGAGTAAATGTAAGATTATGCACGCTGGACGGGTTAGCAGTATGAAATGGGTGGGCAGAAAATGGAGCAGATTGAAAAGGAAAGATATTTAGGTGTCGTGGTAAACAATAGACTATCAGCGTCAGACCAGGTTGTAGAAGCTAGGAAAAAGGCACTTAGAATGCTAGGGGCCATTAACAGAAATGTTCCTACAAGAGTGAAAAGGTAATAACAAAACTGTATTGTGCATACGTTAGACCACATTTGGAGTATTGTGTACAAGCCTGGTCTCCAACATATGAGAAAGATTGCTGGTTGTTAGAAAGAGTTCAAAAAAGGGCAACAAAAATGATTAATTGTCTTGGTAGTTTACCTTATGAAGATAGATTAAGGAAATTGGGTATGTTTTCACTTAGATATAGAAGGCTAAGAGGAGATCTAATTGAAGTCTTCAAATTTGTAAATAGTCAGCATTCTGGATATTTAAAGGGTATGTTTGAGTTCAATAGGGAAAATCGAGGTAGAGGTCATCAGCATAAACTCATTATGAAACAAAGTAGGACTAGGCTACAACTCATTTTTCAGTAGAAGGGTTGTAGGACATTGGAATATGCTACCAGGGGATGTCGCTGATGCAGTGACACTTGTTTCCTTCAAAATTAGATTAGATAAATACTTTACAGAGAAGGGATTATTAGTTCATAAATACTCGTGGGATTAGCCTTCTTTTATGCAGGTAGAGTAAGGTGATTTGAAGGGGCGAGACTGGTGAAGGGGGGGGGGGGGGTGCAACCTCGGATGGGCCCAAGAGGCTCTTTGTTGCACTTTTATTTTATGTCTTTTATATGTTTATCTGATGCTGTCTGCCATGTGTTGCCATGTGTGTCAAATGGACTGTAATGCCTGTAAGGTATTTGTTGTTTAGGTTTGTGAGGTTTCACACATGTTGTTGCCTGAATTGATATTAAATTATGTGAAAATATTCCCTTTTGGAATATCCCATTTGTATTGCAGCCCTGGATAAAAGCTACTACAGCCAAACATGGTTAGAGAGTAGTTGTCTAAGTCCTTTGGGATAACTATGACCAAAATTAAGATAGTCTCGACTCTGAGTATTTCTAGGGCAAAATTTCATTACAGCTGGATATACTATTATCCATCAGATTTGTATTGTGCTTTTCTGCCAGAGGGGAAAAATAGTTTGAGCTTTAACCCGCGCCGTGCCGGTGCTCGGCGCCACCTTTGCAGTGCAGGTGTAGACCCCCTCAAATTATGTTCCTATGGAACGTAGACCAAAATAGAAAATACTGTTTGAAAGCTTGTCAAAATAATTTTGGAACTATTTCTGTCATTTTTGCTCAGGTCAATATTTAGGTCACCATAGGCCATCGAAGGTCAGATTTGCCAGTTTTAGGATTTCGGATTCGACCCTCCACCCAATATTTTGGGAACTATGATATCTAGGAACAAACGGAAACAAGCAATTGAAAGCTCTTGGAAAATCCAATTGCCATAGTTATCCTCAGATTTGAGCTCAGGTTAATAGTTTAGGCTCCAGATTTGAGCTCAGGTTAATAGTTTAGGCTCCAGATTTGAGCTCAGGTTAATAGTTTAGGCTTCAAATTTGACCTCAGGCTAAGGTCAAGTGGTGACCCAAGTAGGTCATGTTTGGAAGATGTGTCAACATGACACACACATTGGTGCCAGTTTCACTTCCCTGACACAAAAGTGTTGGTGACCTTCGCTGACCCTGTAGGGGTCAATCAGCACAAAATGCACCTAGGTGTAGGTCATCAAGAATGGTCTATGATAACATGATCCAGAAGGAATTGGGCTGATATCTTGCGTATCCTCGGAACAGGAAGCATTTTAATATTTCCCCATTGACTTATGGGCAGGTCACGAAATTGATCCGATCTTAGTTCGCCGATATACAAAATCCGAGATATACGAATTCTAGGTATGGTCGGACGGATTTCCGAGGTCAGGACCCATGCTAAGCAGAGCTTGTTGCGCAGGCCCGGACCCCTACCGGCCGATCGGGCAATTTCTGGCAACCGGCAGAATTTAGAAGCGACAGTTTTACGTGCCCAACATATCTTGAGTGCGACCGTAGCCACCGGCCGCAGGCCATTCCAGTCGGGGGTAAATCGTAAGCGCCGAAGCGAATCGAACCCTGCCTGCCACGCCGGGTGAGCGCTCTCCCGACTGCGCTGCAGGGGTGGATACAATTTGATCATTTGATGCTTTACTTGCCATTGGTGATTAGGGTATCCCCCTTCCCCCAAACAAAAACAACTGTTTGTCCGTGCAAGCTGCTTACCTATCAAAAACGGGGTGCTCCTTTACACAAAGAATGTGCTGACCAAATTTGTTCTCCCTCCTTTGAGTTTCGCCCCCCCCCCCCCCGGGCCTCCATAAGTCAGTGACCCCTACCCAAAAGTCAAAAATCAAAGTCTTACAGCCTTCCATGTGTGTTCATTTGAAAGCTCTTGTTGAGTAGAATACACATGAGTAGCATACAGTCGAAATGCTCTAAAGTTAAATGTTTTCGTTCTATGCGTCACAAACCTCTACAAAAACCAAACTTTATGATACTGTACAGTATACACTAAAGCTTGGTTTTTGTAGAGGTTTATGACTCGTAGAACGAAAACGTTTAAATTTAGAGCATTTCGACTGTATACAAGTGTATTCTACTCAACAAGAGCTTTCAAATGAACACACGGAGGTCTGTACGACCACTTTGAGTTTGGACTTTTTGGGTAGGGGTCACTGACTTATGGAGGCTGGGGGGGGGGGGGGGGGGCTCAAAGGAGTGGTCCAAATTTGGTCAGCATACTCTTTGTGTAAAGGAGCACCCTGTTTTGGATGGGCAGCTCACACGGGCAACTCACCTTTCTACACCCTATTGGTGATTCATATATATATATATATATATATATATATATATATATATATATATATATATATATATATATATATATATATATATATATATATATATATATATATATATATATATATATATATATATATATATATATATATATATATATATATATATATATATATATATATATATATATATATATATATATATATATATATATATATATATATATATATAATGATGAATTCATGTTCTGTATGGTTAATATAAGTATTGAATGACCTTTCCTCAAAATTAAAATTAAACAGTTCGAAATTAAAGTTTGAACTTTTTTCATTTTATTTTCGTGGGAAGGTCATCCAATATTTATATTAATCTGTCTACATGTTCCTCGCACAAACACTGATAACCATAAGTACTTCTGTAGGGTTTGTCTATTTAATTTTAATAATGTGTGGCTGATGGTTCTACTTTGGCACATGTGTTAACCAGAATCACCTTTGTGTTCTAGCCGAGCTGGAGGAAGCCGAGGGGTATTGACAATGCCGCCCGGCGGCGCTTCAAGGGCCAGATTCCCATGCCCAGCATCGGATATGGTACCAAGTATACACACCGCCACATCCTGCCCAATGGCTTCAGGAAGGTAGTCATCCACAATGTCAAGGTAGGTGATGCTGCCAATTTTGGGGCCAATTTTTAATGGCAGCTTACCAGAGTGATCGGGAATACCAATCTTCCCCATCTGACCTCGGTAGGAATGCATTACGTTCCCTGTGAATGTTGCTCAAGGGTTTGCCATGGGAGTATTTGGCCTGTCATCGCTGGTTTAAATTGCGGCAAAATATTCATCAGCCCGCGATATTGTCGTAACGTGGTGCACATGTATGTTCCTGCTTCCCGTGGCAGTGACCCGGGTTTGATTTCTCAGCGGATCCCTTTATAAGATATGGTTTGGCCACTTCTGTCTGTACCTTTGATCAGAATGGGTGTTCTCAGTGGCATGTGACTGTGGTGTCTTGTAACCCCAATACCGACAGCATACCCGCCGCGATATCTAACCGTCTTCGCATCCAATGTGGTCGAGCGACACATGCAATGGCGAAATGGCGAATAATATCCCAAACCACTGCATCACATTCCACGTTCGCTCGTAGCATTGGCTTAGTGCAACGCTGTACAAAGTTTGTCGAGTGTTCTCTGGTTTGGTGATTATCTGGTTCAGTGTGGGCTCTGAAGTCTTTCTTGTAATTCAAGCTCATTTTTCCTCCGCGACAATTTGTGTTCCGTTGTCCCTGACTGCCGAATGATCTTACGTGAGTGATTGTTGTGACTGTTGCAGGTTTGCAACTGATCGTGATTGTTGCAGGATCAGTTGCTCTCAGTTGTGAGCTGACCCTGGGTGATTGTGTATATCTCCGCCTATGACTGACATCGTCTGCGTACTCTCCCCGCAGGAGCTGGAGGTGCTGATGATGCAGAACCAGCGCTACTGCGCCGAGGTGGCGCACGCAGTCTCCGCCAAGAAGCGCAAGCTGATCAATGAGCGCGCCCAGCAGCTCAACATCCTGGTGACGAACGGCCACGCGCGTCTGAGGAGCGAGGAGAACGAGTAGCCGCCGCCTGCCTCTCTGTCCTCCACTGCTGCCACAGACCGTCACACTGTGTCAATACATCCTGCCGTGTCAGCCGCCCGTGTGTCTGGTCTGGTGCAGCCCGCCGTTGTGAGGTGGGGCGAGAGGGGCAAAAGGAGAGCGAGCCGTTGGCATACACAAGCGACGACCGACGGAATGCCGGCTGTTGGATTCTTTGTAGTCTAAAATATTGTCTTGCTCTTAATAGTCTATGCAAAGCTCTGCTGGAGCGCCCTAACGTCTACAGAATATTTCGTAGGTGTGATGTAAAATGCGAATCATGCTAAAGGAGGGAATTAATTGCCTGTCTGTTACAATAATATCCTTGTATCAGGTTAGATTTGCGAGTGAAATACCATAAGCTGATTACGTGATATGGTTTAACGCTCCCCAGGTGACGTAGAGTCTGAGCGTCTGGTTTGGCTCAATCCACGGTCCTGGCTGGGATAAACAAACTTGCATTAACCCTCGCCCTACGGGAGCTTTTTTCACCTTCGCACTACGGGGGGCTGACAGCCCCCCCCCCCTGTTAACTTCCAAACCAAGCAACTTGGAGCAATGCAGTAAGAACCAGCATGTTGCCTGTCACGAGAGGAATCTAGTATGCGATTTTTAGGTTTCAGATCAACGGGTGACCTTCCAGGTCAAGTGAATGACTTCAGATTTACCACGTCCAGAACAGTGATTTTGCTCTTCAGAAAACCGCAAAATTATAAATGGATAAATGTAAATAAAAAGCCATGTTCCTAGACCAGTTTTGGCTCAGAAATACAGAAAAGGTAGTTATTTGTTCGTATCTTGTCAAAAAGTCTTAACAGTTATTTTTTTTTAATGACTTAATCAACTGCTTACACTTAGGGAGCCATCACTCAGTCAAAAATGAAGATATTGCTTTGCAATCTGGAATGGGCATTGTCCATACTCGGTTCTCTCACATATACTCCGGTTTTTCTAACATCTTCGAAAATTTTGTTTTTGTGGGATTAACAATAAAAAAGTGGTTAAAAAAATGAAAATCCGAGATCGCCATTTTAAAGAGAATGCCATTTTGTATCTTTGGTGAATTGCGTTTGCAATTTGCTATAAAACTGTTTTCTACGATTTTTGAAATATTTCTAGTTTTTTTTACCAACATGACTTCATCAAAACATGATTATCTCCCAAACTGCTTAACCAATTTCAATTAAGTTTTTACTGCATACGTATAATTGTTGTAAACTCAGCTACCGAAAATTTCAGCAATATGCGCCGCATGTGTAAAAAGTTATTCAAGAAAAAACCCTCTACGGGAGAGCCTGTCCGGCCCCCTCCCCCGTAGGGCGGGGGTTAACATAGCTTATTTCCGGCCATCTATAGAATAATGGTACCGACACCAGCGCCACCTGCACAGTGGATGGCCTGAAACCTATTCACGACCACCTGTGGTTCGGCGGTTTCCTTCAGGCTCTAGCCCCACCCCTTTCCTCATGCGTCATCACAAGCAGGCGTCTCTTGAACACTGAAACATTTCATCCTGCGGTTGCTACCAGAGTACTTATATCAATGAGTAGGTTCAAGTTTGGCGACTGCCATGGCTACGTCTGTCTGATGTCTTTAGAATTAAAATATTGATCATTTACACTGACGAAGACACCCTGTTTGTCGAAACGTCTGTTTGTTTAGGAACTTGCATTGGATGTTGTCATTGGTTGCGAATACAACTATAAAGTCAAGTTTGTTCTAGCATAATTAAATGCACAAGCGAGCCAGATCCTTTGTGGTCGTGCCACAGCCACTGGCCACAGTGGTTGGCTCAGCACTTAAATGACATGACGTAATCAAGCCATAGATACCTACGACCCTGCTATCTAGGATTTTGTTTTATATCGGTGAACTAAGGTCAGGTCAGGTTCGTGGCCTTCCCATGATAAGCCAACGAACAAATATACAAATGTTTTCGTATCACAGGATACGCGTTAGATCATAATAACTATGTGAAGATTATGCTATTATAGTTCATTCTTAATGACCCAAGTACAATTTTTGCTTAGTGACCCCTACAAGATCGAGTGAGGTCATCTGAGGTGACCAGCACTTCTTGACCAATAACTCTTGATAGCATAAAATGAAGATAGGAACGTGAGACCGGCACCACAGTGTGTCTCGTGGAGACGTGTCCGACATTGCGCAGCACGACATACCTAATTCACCACATGACTTTAAATTACCTTGACTTGAGGTCAAATTTTGAGTTTGACTTAGGTAACCTGGTCACCATGGCATGATTCGAATCTCCTCGACGAAACGAGCACGATGACGTTAAAATGGGCGCCGTGTGACCATAAGAGTCGGTGCGTCCAAAACCCCAATCAGCATATGACGTGCAAATTATTGCCCTATCTTCATCTGGCAGAAAGCTACCGCTAGATGAGTAAACTATGGGTTTCATTTTCCACTCATTTTCAGTCGCAAGAAGTGTAAAGTTGATGTCCCTAGGCCGACGACTATTCTACCGACCAAAGTATCGCCAATTGCCAAAAAGTCGACTCCGACTCCGGCCGGAGTCGGTAAGATTTTAGCGACTCCGACTTCGACTCCGACCGACTCCGACTTCGACTCCGACTCCGCAGCCCTGGTCAGAGGGGCCCCTGAACATACCGAATGGGCCCCTAGTCAGCACGGAGGGGCTAATAGGCGTAGGAACGTCACAAAAAGTGAGGGCAGCCACCCAGGGGGCCTCCCTGTTTCAAAGGGGCCCACTGACCACCGTCCAAGGAGCAGGTGCAAACATACGTCGATATAACACTATCGGATCCAACCTCTCTCCGTGGGGGGCATCTTTTTGTGGCAAAAAGTATTCCATTTTTTTCCTCTGCGGATTTGGGCCAGTCACCTCATTTTGGTATTCGAGCTTGAGAAATTCACAAAAAGGTGATTTTGTGGATATTTTTCCCTAAAAAAAATAGTTTTCGTTTTTGGGGGTAAAAAAACAAAATTTCGAAAATCTGAGATAGACATTTTGATGAAATTTCATTTCCTTTCTTTCGAATTTTTTTATTTTCAATTTGCTTCAAAACTATTGTATACGATTTGTCAAATATTTGGCGTTTTTCCGCCAAAAATGGCATGACATGACGTCATTAAAACGTAATGATCTCCCAAAACACTACATCAATTTCATTGAAATTTGGTGAGAAGACGTATAATTGATGCAGCATATGGCACTACAAATTTCACGTTGATATCTATCATCAATTCCAAGTTATTGAGAAAATCCGGGAGGGGGACAGATTCTACCCCCCACCCCCCCCCCCCCCCCAGCGGGGCGAGGTTTAAGTGTCACCGGGGCTGCTTGAATTGCATCAAGTGCGCTGTTTTGTCTATCATTGAAAGGATACATAAAAACTTCAAATTCAATCACCCGAGAAAAAACTGTGTGCATGAAGTTTTCTCCTAAGATCATTGTTTTTCACGTTCAGTGCAGGGAACGCGCGGGGGGGGGGCATACTTGTATTGAATGCCCCCCACCCATATTCCTGTGTGTGTGTGTGTGTGGGGGGGGGGGGGGGGGGGGGCATTTGCCCCTGATGCCCCGCCCTGGATTCACCAGTGCGGAATAACAACATGAAAGGCCTGAATAAATATCAATGGAAAACACGTCAAACTTACGCCATTCATTTCCTCATCGGACCCATTCGCCAAGATTCCAGGGATATGTTGTTCAGTATCTGTTGAGTTTGTACTAATGAAGGCAGCCCGAAGCAACTTAACCCTCGCCGTGCCGGAGGGCGTTTAGCCCTTAAGGTTTTTCAAGGATACCGCCATTTTTGGCACAGCTGTTCGCGCATCAATTACCCACGTGGTCGTGGTGTGCCATTATTGACCTCCGGTCATCTCAGGTCAGGTCACCAGGCCAGGTCCACTGGCGGCCGCAGGGGGTGGGCACGGGGCCATGCCCCCCCCCCTTGGGCTTGC
Source organism: Chirona hameri (assembly GCA_036785665.1). NCBI lineage: Eukaryota > Metazoa > Arthropoda > Thecostraca > Balanomorpha > Balanidae > Chirona > Chirona hameri. Next base: position 8,671 of record JAXIVJ010017785.1, on the reverse strand, counting down.
AAGGGGGGCCAACGTATATTTTAGCCACCCTTTGCTCGAGTCTAATCGTAATGGTAAAAATTGCCTTTGCAGCAGTCATAATCCAGCTATCCACAGCCAAAAACTGGAAAATTTCGCGCCGCTTCGCGGCATGACATAACTTTCCCCATTCCTTATACAAATTTGGAAAATGCTAAATTAATTCCATTAACCCGCCATTGACTGGGGGGGGGGGGGGGGGGCGGCGTTTAACTTCCCCCCCTGATGAATTTTCGCAATAGCTGCAAAACTAATACGGCTATCAACGTGAAACTTCGGGTACCTTCTTATACATCATGTTTACTTACGTCTTGTGTGCAAAAATGAAGACATTTCGTCGATTTTTTTCTCGAGTTATAGCGAATTTAGTGACTACACACGAATTTTACACCAAAATCAGCTAAACTTTGCCAGGCCGTACAAATGTCACATTTGAAGCAAAATGCAATAAAACAACGCCAAAAGATAGCAAATTGCAACAGCTACAAACAGGCTATCTTGGATTTGTGAAAATGTTAGTTTGACCCAAAAGCAAATCAAACTTTTTGGGGGAAATTATCACAAAATCAATTTTTTTCTTCAAATATTCAAAAAACCAGAAGACATGTCAGAGAACCATGCATAGGCAACTACCATGCGACATTTCAAACTGATATCTCCATTTTTGACTGACTTATGACATCTAAAGTATGGGTAACTCATGACGTAATATTTTGAAATTGCGTTGTTTTGCTTTTATTGACTAGATACAGACAAATAAATGCCGCCACTGTATTTCCGAGACAAAACTGGTCTAGTAGCATGCCTTTTTTGTATAGATTTAACAATTAAAAATGTTGACCTTCGGTGACCTGAACTTGACCTGAAATTGACATTTACTTCACGTAAATGAAATCAGGTGGTAAAATGACTATCACTATCGAATTATACGTGGAAAATAACTCATAAAACATGTGTTGCATGACTTTCGTAGATATTTTGAACATAGTGACCTTTTGTGACCTGACCTTGACCTTGGCCAACAATCTCACTTTAGCTCATGCGGGATATGTATCATACCTTTAGCAGCTTCTTGGGTGAAACTGGTCGCAATCGAAGGCTTTGGATTGAAAGTATGGCCCATAAACTCAAATACGCCGACTTTGAACTTTCACTTAACTGTGACCTGACATTTTACCTCACTTTGACATGTTTTAGCATGCTTTAGATTCGTCTCCTTGAGAGCTTTCGATCGCCGCCTCGCTCGTCTCGCTGCGATCATTCGTTCGGAAGATAACCAGGGGGGCATTTAACGCACCCCCCTCCCAGTCAATGGCGTTCTGCTGAGACCCCAATCAATGCCGGGTTAAATGTCTGGCAGAGGCTCTCCTTGGCGCGGCTACTAATTGCTGGCTCTAGTGCCTACTCCCTTCATAAAATGTTAACTTTCAAGCGTGCTACATGTTTAGCTAATCTGCCGTAAGTTAACCTAACCTTGTCAACATGAATATGAATCGAAGCGCCTTGACGAGACAAAAACGATGGTGTCGACATTTTGCCTTATCTTTATTAGGTCAATGGTTATTTGCGAGAAAAAAAGTTTTGCCAAAAATAGCCTATGACGTTTGATGACCTCTGGAGCATAAATTGTTGACCTTTTCTGAACTATTACCAGAGCATGTAGGTAGGTACTTACATATTTGTTTTGTGGAAGAAATCCAAAGTTAGAACTCTTGCACATTCTCCTACACCAATGTTGATGTGATTGATGAGTTGAAACCAATTTCCAATGATTTTAATTGAATTTCCAATGACAATGAAACCAATTATTTACATACTTGACCTACTCAGTACAATATCAACAACACTTATCACGTATAAGCCTCTACGAACACAATCATCAACACTACACTTGATTTACATTTATTTTACATTTGTTACAAGCCTTTAAATATGAATTTACTAAGAATTAAAATCTTAACAACTAAACCCAGTTAAAGTTCAATGGAGATGTGTAAACAATCTATCAAAACAATACCGTGTTTCGCTAGCGCCGGCGTTGCCGACAGAGGTATTTTGACCAATCAGACACAGCCATTTCTGCTGCTGAAACTAGTCTGTCAGCAGATTAGCGTTATATCGTAATCGTATCGTCATTGGTGTGTGACGTCACCAATATCAGCTGTTTGCGTCTATAAAAAAAAATAACCGTCAGTTTTTTGTTTGTTGGTGAAACCCGTCTCATGTCTGCAGTTTTCTTTTTTTAACGGCGAATATTTTTTCTGGCGTGCGGTGATGATTATTTTGGTAAAACTGGCCTCTGAGCTAAACTTTGAGGACATCTTGGCGACTGCATTTTTCAAAAGCTTTCGATTGCTTTTTCTGTTTCTTTCTATATATCATAGTTCCAAAGATATTTCGGGGTTTCTGGAGCGAAGTCTTAAAACTGGGAAAATCTGACCTTTGATGGCCTCTGGTCACAGGGGCGTCGACGCCTAACAGACCATTCAGACTAGTCGCACCACTTTTTTGGATGTCCCAATGTGCCGCCACCGTCTAGGTGCCGCCCTCGACGAGGCGCCGTCACATACCAAGTGCCGCCACTGATCGGACGCCACCCAAGTCAGGTGCCGCCCCTTCAGCCAGGTACCGCCCGCTCAGAAAGATGCCGCCTTTCAGCCAGGTGTTGCCCCTCGAAAATATGCCGCCTCCTCAACTGGGTGTCGCCCCTTCAGCCAGGTGCCGCCCCTTCAGCAGGTGCCGCTCCGCAGAAGATGCTGCCCCTCCAGCCGGGTGCCGCCACTTCAGCCAGGTGCCGCCCCTTCAGAAGGGTGCCACCCCTTCATCCAGGTGCCGCCCCTTCAGAAAGATGCCGCCCTTCAGCCAGGTGTTGCCCCTTACAAAGATGCCGACCCCTCAACCGGGTGCCGCCCCTTTATCCAGGTGCCGCCCCCTCAGAAAGATCCGCCCTTCAGCCAGGTGTTGCCCCTCAAAAAGATGCCGACCCCTCAACCGGGTGCCGCCCCTTCAGACAGGTGCTACCCCTTCAGCCAGGTGCCTCCCCTTCAGCAGGTGCCGCCCCTCGGAAGATGCTGACCCTTCATCCGGGTGCCGCCACTTCAGCCAGGTGCCGCCCCTTCAGAAAGGTGCCGCCCCTTCAGCTAGGTGCCGCCCCTTCAGCTAGGTGCCGCCCCTTCAGCTAGGTGCCGCCCCTCAGCTAGGTGCCTCTCCTTCAGCAAGGTGCCGCCCTTTCAGCCAGGTGCTGCCCCTTCAGCCAGGTGCCGCCCCTTCAGTCAGGTGCCGCCCGTCAGCCAGGTGCCACCCCTCAGATAGACGCCGCCCCTTCAGCCTGGTGTGGCGCCTTCAGCCAGGTGCCGCCCCTCAGCCAAGTGCCGCAACGAATATTTGCCGTCCCTATATCCTGATAAGGTGATGCCGTCTCATGGCGGCCATGGCCCATCGATATGTCTTTTTGGTGCAGACTCAGGCTTAAGTAGTTCTTAAAGGGAATGTTTCACCTTTCTGAAAGTTGTCAAATATACGCTGGTTGTAGTTGAAAATATTAAGTAAGTGCTGCTGAAAACGATGGTGATATTTTTTCTCTCGAAAAGTCGCTTAACTCTATACAAATTAAGGTTTTCGATTTGGGATGATGACGAAATGGCCATTTTCACCTGAACCATTGCAAACAACCAGTCTATATGACATCTTGTCCCACCAACTTTTTTTTAAAAGCTCCACCCATGCTTTGTATTGGCTTCGAACTTAGATAGCCATTATATTTGTCATTATTGAGCTGTAGACCGCTGCTGATTGGCTGACAAGGTGGGATTCGGTGAAAAAGTGTGTCAGCCAATCAGCGGCGGCACTAGCCTAGACCCCATTTTGCAAATGTGAATTAAAATTGCTTAAAAACGGCTAAGTTTTGGGGAAAATTACCTTCGTATTTTCGCCATTTCAATAACGGCCAAATATAATGGCTATCTAAGTTCGAAGCCAATACAAAGCATGGGTGGAGCTTTTCAAAAAAAAGTTGGTGGGACAAGATGTCATATAGACTGGTTGTTTGCAATGGTTCAGGTGAAAATGGTCATTTCAACGCCAGGAAACCTTCAAATCTCAAAAATCACAAAAGTTGGTGGGACAAAACACAAAGTTGGTGGGACAGTTCCCCCACCATTTGAATAGGAAACTCCACCCGTGATTCCCCCCCCCCCTTACGGGTCACAGGGGGCCCGCCGAGATTGGCCCAGATACCATTTGCATTAGCTAAATGGCTTTCCAAAAGTCACAGAGGAGCCCTCAAACTAGGCAAGGGTCACTCTGGTGCATGTTAAGGGCCCTCAGAGACACTGAATGGCTTTCGAAGCAGGCCCAGGGGGACTCTTGGGCATGTCCAGGGGCCCATTGAGCCCACCGAGGGGCCCAAAAACTGTCCAGGGGCCTCTCGAACATGTCTATGGGCCCATTGAGCCCACTCAAGGGCGTACAAACATGCCCAGGGACCTTTCGAGCATGCCCTGGGGTCCATTGCGCCCACTCAGGGGCCCCAAAAACCTGCCCAGAGGCCTCCAGGGAATGTCCATTTGTCCAGGGGCCAATTGAGTATGTTCAGGGGCCTCTCGAGCCTGGCCAGGGGGTCATTATAGTCTGTTTTGGGGCCTCTCGAACCTGCACAGGGGCCATTAGAACCTGCCCAGAGGCCTCTCGAGCTTGCCCAGGCGCCCATTGAATCTGTTCAGGGGCCTCTCGAACTTGCCCAGGGGCCTCTCGAGCTTGCCCAGGGGCTCATTGAGTCTGTGCAAGGGCCTCTCGAACCTGCCTAGGGGCCATTAGTCTGTGCAGGGGCCTCTCGAGCTTTCCCAATGGTCCATTGATCCTGTTCAGGGGCCTCTCGAACCTGCCCAGGGGCTACTAGAGTCTGCTTAGGGGCCTTTCAGCCTGCCAAGGGGCCATTGAGTCTGTGCAGGGCCCTCTCAAGCTTATCCAGAAGGCCATTGAGTCTTGTGAACGGGGCCCTCGAGCCTGCCCAGGGGTTGCTAGCCGTCGCCTGGAGCGCCTGCTATAGCTGGAGCGCCTGCTATCCGTGGTCGGCGCGGTCATAATGAGCGGTAATGTGCTGTACTCTGACCCACCTGGTGCAATGTTTTCTTGGGTTTCAAAATGGTTATTTGATAAGTCTGATGCGTTTTTGAATTCGGGGGGAGGGGGGAAGGGAAGATGGTAGTGCAAAACAATTTTTAAAAAAATCCTCTCAGGAGAGTGTGTGCTGCAATATTTGTCAACCAGGGGCGTCGCCGACGGGAGGGTCGGGGGACCTGCCCAGGGGGAGGTCTGGGCAAACTCCCCCCACTTTTAGAAGGCGAGGGAGGGTCGACCCCCTTCCACACACACACACACTTTTTAAGGGAAAAAATACAAATGTATCGTACAAATTTCCTTTGCAGTGCAGTAAAAAATCCAACTATCTAGTGTCAAAAACTGGAAAATTTCGCGACGCGCTTCGCGGCATGACACAAATTTTGCAATTGTTTATACAAATTTGGAAAATGGGAAAAATAATTTAATTAAGTGTCTAGCTGAGGCTCTCCTTGGCGTAATTGCTGGCCCCAGGGCCCATACTCTTCATAAAATATTACTTCTAAGTTTCAAGCAGGCTACATGTTTAGCTAGTTTGCCGAGTTCCGAAAAGGCCACGCGAACGCAAAGACGAGGATATCGGCACCCGGAAGCTGCTCCAGGCGGTGCACAATTCGCTGGACCGAAGAGCTAATAGTGGAAACAGGCCAGGACCATCTCCCCAAGCCATCTCACCTCACGGTCTGGTTCCAATATTAACATTTCGTTTTCCAGGACCTAAAATTAACATTTTCACGCCGCTTTCGCGGCGTCACATCGGTAGTCATCGTCATAACGAAGCATAGTAATCGTCATCGGTTCGTCGTAACGCTTAATTGAATGAATATCATTTTTAGCTTATTATCCTCAACAAGGCACACCGCCCTATATTTCTGGGTTTTATCAGGCCAAACCGTAAAATTTCGCGCCGCTAACAAGTACATGCCTACCTATATAACATGAAAATCCACATACAAAATGCCATCTCACCCCTCAGCCAGACCAGAACAGCGTACCGCCGTCTCACCCCTCAGCCGGGCCGGGGCAGCGTAAGTC
>JAXIVJ010017783.1:12500-25139 GCA_036785665.1 Chirona hameri | reverse complement strand
GGATGGATGTGGATGGATGGATGTGGATGGATGGATGTGGATGGATGGATGTGGATGGATGGATGTGGATGGATGGATGTGGATGGATGGATGTGGATGGATGGATGTGATGGATGTGGATGGATGGATGGATGGATGGATGTGGATGGATGGATGTGGATGGATGGATGTGGATGGATGGATGTGGATGGATGGATGTGGATGGATGGATGTGGATGGATGGATGTGGATGGATGGATGTGGATGGATGGATGTGGATGGATGGATGATGGATGGATGTGGATGGATGGATGTGGATGGATGGATGTGGATGGATGGATGTGGATGGATGGATGTGGATGGATGGATGTGGATGGATGGATGTGGATGGATGGATGTGGATGGATGGATGTGGATGGATGGATGTGGATGGATGGATGTGGATGGATGGATGTGGATGGATGGATGTGGATGGATGGATGTGGATGGATGGATTGTGGATGGATGGATGTGGATGATGGATGTGGATGGATGGATGTGGATGGATGGATGTGGATGGATGGATGTGGATGGATGGATGTGGATGGATGGATGTGGATGGATGGATGTGGATGGATGGATGTGGATGGATGGATGTGGATGGATGGATGTGGATGGATGGATGTGGATGGATGGATGTGGATGGATGGATGTGGATGGATGGATGTGGATGGATGGATGTGGATGGATGGATGTGGATGGATGGATGTGGATGGATGGATGTGGATGGATGGATGTGGATGGATGGATGTGGATGGATGGATGTGGATGGATGGATGTGGATGGATGGATGTGGATGGATGGATGTGGATGGATGGATGTGGATGGATGGATGTGGATGGATGGATGTGGATGGATGGATGTGGATGGATGGATGTGGATGGATGGATGTGGATGGATGGATGTGGATGGATGGATGTGGATGGATGGATGTGGATGGATGGATGTGGATGGATGGATGTGGATGGATGGATGTGGATGGATGGATGTGGATGGATGGATGTGGATGGATGGATGTGGATGGATGGATGTGGATGGATGGATGTGGATGGATGGATGTGGATGGATGGATGTGGATGGATGGATGTGGATGGATGGATGTGGATGGATGGATGTGGATGGATGGATGTGGATGGATGGATGTGGATGGATGGATGTGGATGGATGGATGTGGATGGATGGATGTGGATGGATGGATGTGGATGGATGGATGTGGATGGATGGATGTGGATGGATGGATGTGGATGGATGGATGTGGATGGATGGATGTGGATGGATGGATGTGGATGGATGGATGTGGATGGATGGATGTGGATGGATGGATGTGGATGGATGGATGTGGATGGATGGATGTGGATGGATGGATGTGGATGGATGGATGTGGATGGATGGATGTGGATGGATGGATGTGGATGGATGGATGTGGATGGATGGATGTGGATGGATGGATGTGGATGGATGGATGTGGATGGATGGATGTGGATGGATGGATGTGGATGGATGGATGTGGATGGATGGATGTGGATGGATGGATGTGGATGGATGGATGTGGATGGATGGATGTGGATGGATGGATGTGGATGGATGGATGTGGATGGATGGATGTGGATGGATGGATGTGGATGGATGGATGTGGATGGATGGATGTGGATGGATGGATGTGGATGGATGGATGTGGATGGATGGATGTGGATGGATGGATGTGGATGGATGGATGTGGATGGATGGATGTGGATGGATGGATGTGGATGGATGGATGTGGATGGATGGATGTGGATGGATGGATGTGGATGGATGGATGTGGATGGATGGATGTGGATGGATGGATGTGGATGGATGGATGTGGATGGATGGATGTGGATGGATGGATGTGGATGGATGGATGTGGATGGATGGATGTGGATGGATGGATGGATGGATGGATGTGGATGGATGGATGTGGATGGATGGATGTGGATGGATGGATGTGGATGGATGGATGTGGATGGATGGATGTGGATGGATGGATGTGGATGGATGGATGTGGATGGATGGATGTGGATGGATGGATGGATGTGGATGGATGGATGTGGATGGATGGATGTGGATGGATGGATGTGGATGGATGGATGTGGATGGATGGATGTGGATGGATGGATGTGGATGGATGGATGTGGATGGATGGATGTGGATGGATGGATGTGGATGGATGGATGTGGATGGATGGATGTGGATGGATGGATGTGGATGGATGGATGTGGATGGATGGATGTGGATGGATGGATGTGGATGGATGGATGTGGATGGATGGATGTGGATGGATGGATGTGGATGGATGGATGTGGATGGATGGATGTGGATGGATGGATGTGGATGGATGGATGTGGATGGATGGATGTGGATGGATGGATGGATGGATGGATGTGGATGGATGGATGTGGATGGATGGATGTGATGGATGGATGTGGATGGATGGATGGATGTGGATGGATGGATGGATGTGGATGGATGGATGGATGTGGATGGATGGATGGATGGATGGATGGATGGATGGATGGATGGATGGATGGATGGATGTGGATGGATGGATGGATGTGGATGGATGGATGGATGTGGATGGATGGATGGATGTGGATGGATGATGGATGTGGATGGATGGATGGATGTGGATGGATGGATGGATGTGGATGGATGGATGGATGTGGATGGATGGATGGATGTGGATGGATGGATGGATGTGGATGGATGGATGGATGTGGATGGATGGATGGATGTGGATGGATGGATGGATGTGGATGGATGGATGGATGTGGATGGATGGATGGATGTGGATGGATGGATGGATGTGGATGGATGGATGGATGTGGATGGATGGATGGATGTGGATGGATGGATGGATGGATGGATGGATGGATGGATGTGGATGGATGGATGGATGTGGATGGATGGATGGATGTGGATGGATGGATGGATGTGGATGGATGGATGGATGTGGATGGATGGATGGATGTGGATGGATGGATGGATGTGGATGGATGGATGGATGTGGATGGATGGATGGATGTGATGGATGGATGGATGGATGTGGATGGATGTGGATGGATGTGGATGTGGATGGATGGGATGTGGATGGATGGATGGATGTGGATGGATGGATGGATGTGGATGGATGGATGGATGTGGATGGATGGATGGATGTGGATGGATGGATGGATGTGGATGGATGGATGGATGTGGATGGATGGATGGATGTGGATGGATGGATGGATGGATGGATGGATGGATGTGGATGGATGGATGGATGTGGATGGATGGATGGATGTGGATGGATGGATGGATGTGGATGGATGGATGGATGTGGATGGATGGATGGATGTGGATGGATGGATGGATGTGGATGGATGGATGGATGTGGATGGATGGATGGATGTGGATGGATGGATGGATGTGGATGGATGGATGGATGTGGATGGATGGATGGATGTGGATGGATGGATGGATGTGGATGGATGGATGGATGTGGATGGATGGATGGATGTGGATGGATGGATGGATGTGGATGGATGGATGGATGTGGATGGATGGATGGATGTGGATGGATGGATGGATGTGGATGGATGGATGGATGTGGATGGATGGATGGATGTGGATGGATGGATGGATGTGGATGGATGGATGGATGTGGATGGATGGATGGATGTGGATGGATGGATGGATGTGGATGGATGGATGGATGTGGATGGATGGATGGATGTGGATGGATGGATGGATGTGGATGGATGGATGGATGTGGATGGATGGATGGATGTGGATGGATGGATGGATGTGGATGGATGGATGGATGTGGATGGGATGGATGGATGTGGATGATGGATGGATGTGGATGGATGGATGGATGTGGATGGATGGATGGATGTGGATGGATGGATGGATGTGGATGGATGGATGGATGTGGATGGATGGATGGATGTGGATGGATGGATGGATGTGGATGGATGGATGGATGTGGATGGATGGATGGATGTGGATGGATGGATGGATGTGGATGGATGGATGGATGTGGATGGATGGATGGATGTGGATGGATGGATGGATGTGGATGGATGGATGGATGTGGATGGATGGATGGATGTGGATGGATGGATGGATGTGGATGGATGGATGGATGTGGATGGATGGATGGATGTGGATGGATGGATGGATGTGGATGGATGGATGGATGTGGATGGATGGATGGATGTGGATGGATGGATGGATGTGGATGGATGGATGGATGTGGATGGATGGATGGATGTGGATGGATGGATGGATGTGGATGGATGGATGGATGTGGATGGATGGATGGATGTGGATGGATGGATGGATGTGGATGGATGGATGGATGTGGATGGATGGATGGATGTGGATGGATGGATGGATGTGGATGGATGGATGGATGTGGATGGATGGATGGATGTGGATGGATGGATGGATGTGGATGGATGGATGGATGTGGATGGATGGATGGATGTGGATGGATGGATGGATGTGGATGGATGGATGGATGTGGATGGATGGATGGATGTGGATGGATGGATGGATGTGGATGGATGGATGGATGTGGATGGATGGATGGATGTGGATGGATGGATGGATGTGGATGGATGGATGGATGTGGATGGATGGATGGATGTGGATGGATGGATGGATGTGGATGGATGGATGGATGTGGATGGATGGATGGATGTGGATGGATGGATGGATGTGGATGGATGGATGGATGTGGATGGATGGATGGATGTGGATGGATGGATGGATGTGGATGGATGGATGGATGTGGATGGATGGATGGATGTGGATGGATGGATGGATGTGGATGGATGGATGGATGTGGATGGATGGATGGATGTGGATGGATGGATGGATGTGGATGGATGGATGGATGTGGATGGATGGATGGATGTGGATGGATGGATGGATGTGGATGGATGGATGGATGTGGATGGATGGATGGATGTGGATGGATGGATGGATGTGGATGGATGGATGGATGTGGATGGATGGATGGATGTGGATGGATGGATGGATGTGGATGGATGGATGGATGTGGATGGATGGATGGATGTGGATGGATGGATGGATGTGGATGGATGGATGGATGTGGATGGATGGATGGATGTGGATGGATGGATGGATGTGGATGGATGGATGGATGTGGATGGATGGATGGATGTGGATGGATGGATGGATGTGGATGGATGGATGGATGTGGATGGATGGATGGATGTGGATGGATGGATGGATGTGGATGGATGGATGGATGTGGATGGATGGATGGATGTGGATGGATGGATGGATGTGGATGGATGGATGGATGTGGATGGATGGATGGATGTGGATGGATGGATGGATGTGGATGGATGGATGGATGTGGATGGATGGATGGATGTGGATGGATGGATGGATGTGGATGGATGGATGGATGTGGATGGATGGATGGATGTGGATGGATGGATGGATGTGGATGGATGGATGGATGTGGATGGATGGATGGATGTGGATGGATGGATGGATGTGGATGGATGGATGGATGTGGATGGATGGATGGATGTGGATGGATGGATGGATGTGGATGGATGGATGGATGTGGATGGATGGATGGATGTGGATGGATGGATGGATGTGGATGGATGGATGGATGTGGATGGATGGATGGATGTGGATGGATGGATGGATGTGGATGGATGGATGGATGTGGATGGATGGATGGATGTGGATGGATGGATGGATGTGGATGGATGGATGGATGTGGATGGATGGATGGATGTGGATGGATGGATGGATGTGGATGGATGGATGGATGTGGATGGATGGATGGATGTGGATGGATGGATGGATGTGGATGGATGGATGGATGTGGATGGATGGATGGATGTGGATGGATGGATGGATGTGGATGGATGGATGGATGTGGATGGATGGATGGATGTGGATGGATGGATGGATGTGGATGGATGGATGGATGTGGATGGATGGATGGATGTGGATGGATGGATGGATGTGGATGGATGGATGGATGTGGATGGATGGATGGATGTGGATGGATGGATGGATGTGGATGGATGGATGGATGTGGATGGATGGATGGATGTGGATGGATGGATGGATGTGGATGGATGGATGGATGTGGATGGATGGATGGATGTGGATGGATGGATGGATGTGGATGGATGGATGGATGTGGATGGATGGATGGATGTGGATGGATGGATGGATGTGGATGGATGGATGGATGTGGATGGATGGATGGATGTGGATGGATGGATGGATGTGGATGGATGGATGGATGTGGATGGATGGATGGATGTGGATGGATGGATGGATGTGGATGGATGGATGGATGTGGATGGATGGATGGATGTGGATGGATGGATGGATGTGGATGGATGGATGGATGTGGATGGATGGATGGATGTGGATGGATGGATGGATGTGGATGGATGGATGGATGTGGATGGATGGATGGATGTGGATGGATGGATGGATGTGGATGGATGGATGGATGTGGATGGATGGATGGATGTGGATGGATGGATGGATGTGGATGGATGGATGGATGTGGATGGATGGATGGATGTGGATGGATGGATGGATGTGGATGGATGGATGGATGTGGATGGATGGATGGATGTGGATGGATGGATGGATGTGGATGGATGGATGGATGTGGATGGATGGATGGATGTGGATGGATGGATGGATGTGGATGGATGGATGGATGTGGATGGATGGATGTGGATGGATGGATGGATGTGGATGGATGGATGGATGTGGATGGATGGATGGATGTGGATGGATGGATGTGGATGGATGGATGGATGTGGATGGATGGATGGATGGATGGATGGATGTGGATGGATGGATGGATGTGGATGGATGGATGTGGATGGATGGATGGATGTGGATGGATGGATGTGGATGGATGGATGGATGTGGATGGATGGATGTGGATGGATGGATGGATGTGGATGGATGGATGTGGATGGATGGATGGATGTGGATGGATGGATGTGGATGGATGGATGGATGTGGATGGATGGATGTGGATGGATGGATGGATGTGGATGGATGGATGTGGATGGATGGATGGATGTGGATGGATGGATGTGGATGGATGGATGGATGTGGATGGATGGATGTGGATGGATGGATGGATGTGGATGGATGGATGTGGATGGATGGATGGATGTGGATGGATGGATGTGGATGGATGGATGTGGATGGATGGATGTGGATGGATGGATGTGGATGGATGGATGTGGATGGATGGATGTGGATGGATGGATGTGGATGGATGGATGTGGATGGATGGATGTGGATGGATGGATGTGGATGGATGGATGTGGATGGATGGATGTGGATGGATGGATGTGGATGGATGGATGTGGATGGATGGATGTGGATGGATGGATGTGGATGGATGGATGTGGATGGATGGATGTGGATGGATGGATGTGGATGGATGGATGTGGATGGATGGATGTGGATGGATGGATGTGGATGGATGGATGTGGATGGATGGATGTGGATGGATGGATGTGGATGGATGGATGTGGATGGATGGATGTGGATGGATGGATGTGGATGGATGGATGTGGATGGATGGATGTGGATGGATGGATGTGGATGGATGGATGTGGATGGATGGATGTGGATGGATGGATGTGGATGGATGGATGTGGATGGATGGATGTGGATGGATGGATGTGGATGGATGGATGTGGATGGATGGATGTGGATGGATGGATGTGGATGGATGGATGTGGATGGATGGATGTGGATGGATGGATGTGGATGGATGGATGTGGATGGATGGATGTGGATGGATGGATGTGGATGGATGGATGTGGATGGATGGATGTGGATGGATGGATGTGGATGGATGGATGTGGATGGATGGATGTGGATGGATGGATGTGGATGGATGGATGTGGATGGATGGATGTGGATGGATGGATGTGGATGGATGGATGTGGATGGATGGATGTGGATGGATGGATGTGGATGGATGGATGTGGATGGATGGATGTGGATGGATGGATGTGGATGGATGGATGTGGATGGATGGATGTGGATGGATGGATGTGGATGGATGGATGTGGATGGATGGATGTGGATGGATGGATGTGGATGGATGGATGTGGATGGATGGATGTGGATGGATGGATGTGGATGGATGGATGTGGATGGATGGATGTGGATGGATGGATGTGGATGGATGGATGTGGATGGATGGATGTGGATGGATGGATGTGGATGGATGGATGTGGATGGATGGATGTGGATGGATGGATGTGGATGGATGGATGTGGATGGATGGATGTGGATGGATGGATGTGGATGGATGGATGTGGATGGATGGATGTGGATGGATGGATGTGGATGGATGGATGTGGATGGATGGATGTGGATGGATGGATGTGGATGGATGGATGTGGATGGATGGATGTGGATGGATGGATGTGGATGGATGGATGTGGATGGATGGATGTGGATGGATGGATGTGGATGGATGGATGTGGATGGATGGATGTGGATGGATGGATGTGGATGGATGGATGTGGATGGATGGATGTGGATGGATGGATGTGGATGGATGGATGTGGATGGATGGATGTGGATGGATGGATGTGGATGGATGGATGTGGATGGATGGATGTGGATGGATGGATGTGGATGGATGGATGTGGATGGATGGATGTGGATGGATGGATGTGGATGGATGGATGTGGATGGATGGATGTGGATGGATGGATGTGGATGGATGGATGTGGATGGATGGATGTGGATGGATGGATGTGGATGGATGGATGTGGATGGATGGATGTGGATGGATGGATGTGGATGGATGGATGTGGATGGATGGATGTGGATGGATGGATGTGGATGGATGGATGTGGATGGATGGATGTGGATGGATGGATGTGGATGGATGGATGTGGATGGATGGATGTGGATGGATGGATGTGGATGGATGGATGTGGATGGATGGATGTGGATGGATGGATGTGGATGGATGGATGTGGATGGATGGATGTGGATGGATGGATGTGGATGGATGGATGTGGATGGATGGATGTGGATGGATGGATGTGGATGGATGGATGTGGATGGATGGATGTGGATGGATGGATGTGGATGGATGGATGTGGATGGATGGATGTGGATGGATGGATGTGGATGGATGGATGTGGATGGATGGATGTGGATGGATGGATGTGGATGGATGGATGTGGATGGATGGATGTGGATGGATGGATGTGGATGGATGGATGTGGATGGATGGATGTGGATGGATGGATGTGGATGGATGGATGTGGATGGATGGATGTGGATGGATGGATGTGGATGGATGGATGTGGATGGATGGATGTGGATGGATGGATGTGGATGGATGGATGTGGATGGATGGATGTGGATGGATGGATGTGGATGGATGGATGTGGATGGATGGATGTGGATGGATGGATGTGGATGGATGGATGTGGATGGATGGATGTGGATGGATGGATGTGGATGGATGGATGTGGATGGATGGATGTGGATGGATGGATGTGGATGGATGGATGTGGATGGATGGATGTGGATGGATGGATGTGGATGGATGGATGTGGATGGATGGATGTGGATGGATGGATGTGGATGGATGGATGTGGATGGATGGATGTGGATGGATGGATGTGGATGGATGGATGTGGATGGATGGATGTGGATGGATGGATGTGGATGGATGGATGTGGATGGATGGATGTGGATGGATGGATGTGGATGGATGGATGTGGATGGATGGATGTGGATGGATGGATGTGGATGGATGGATGTGGATGGATGGATGTGGATGGATGGATGTGGATGGATGGATGTGGATGGATGGATGTGGATGGATGGATGTGGATGGATGGATGTGGATGGATGGATGTGGATGGATGGATGTGGATGGATGGATGTGGATGGATGGATGTGGATGGATGGATGTGGATGGATGGATGTGGATGGATGGATGTGGATGGATGGATGTGGATGGATGGATGTGGATGGATGGATGTGGATGGATGGATGTGGATGGATGGATGTGGATGGATGGATGTGGATGGATGGATGTGGATGGATGGATGTGGATGGATGGATGTGGATGGATGGATGTGGATGGATGGATGTGGATGGATGGATGTGGATGGATGGATGTGGATGGATGGATGTGGATGGATGGATGTGGATGGATGGATGTGGATGGATGGATGTGGATGGATGGATGTGGATGGATGGATGTGGATGGATGGATGTGGATGGATGGATGTGGATGGATGGATGTGGATGGATGGATGTGGATGGATGGATGTGGATGGATGGATGTGGATGGATGGATGTGGATGGATGGATGTGGATGGATGGATGTGGATGGATGGATGTGGATGGATGGATGTGGATGGATGGATGTGGATG
Source organism: Chirona hameri (assembly GCA_036785665.1). Classification (NCBI taxonomy): domain Eukaryota; kingdom Metazoa; phylum Arthropoda; class Thecostraca; order Balanomorpha; family Balanidae; genus Chirona; species Chirona hameri. Next base: position 14,660 of record JAXIVJ010017783.1, on the reverse strand, counting down.
GATGGATGTGGATGGATGGATGTGGATGGATGGATGTGGATGGATGGATGTGGATGGATGGATGTGGATGGATGGATGTGGATGGATGGATGTGGATGGATGGATGTGGATGGATGGATGTGGATGGATGGATGTGGATGGATGGATGTGGATGGATGGATGTGGATGGATGGATGTGGATGGATGGATGTGGATGGATGGATGTGGATGGATGGATGTGGATGGATGGATGTGGATGGATGGATGTGGATGGATGGATGTGGATGGATGGATGTGGATGGATGGATGTGGATGGATGGATGTGGATGGATGGATGTGGATGGATGGATGTGGATGGATGGATGTGGATGGATGGATGTGGATGGATGGATGTGGATGGATGGATGTGGATGGATGGATGTGGATGGATGGATGTGGATGGATGGATGTGGATGGATGGATGTGGATGGATGGATGTGGATGGATGGATGTGGATGGATGGATGTGGATGGATGGATGTGGATGGATGGATGTGGATGGATGGATGTGGATGGATGGATGTGGATGGATGGATGTGGATGGATGGATGTGGATGGATGGATGTGGATGGATGGATGTGGATGGATGGATGTGGATGGATGGATGTGGATGGATGGATGTGGATGGATGGATGTGGATGGATGGATGTGGATGGATGGATGTGGATGGATGGATGTGGATGGATGGATGTGGATGGATGGATGTGGATGGATGGATGTGGATGGATGGATGTGGATGGATGGATGTGGATGGATGGATGTGGATGGATGGATGTGGATGGATGGATGTGGATGGATGGATGTGGATGGATGGATGTGGATGGATGGATGTGGATGGATGGATGTGGATGGATGGATGTGGATGGATGGATGTGGATGGATGGATGTGGATGGATGGATGTGGATGGATGGATGTGGATGGATGGATGTGGATGGATGGATGTGGATGGATGGATGTGGATGGATGGATGTGGATGGATGGATGTGGATGGATGGATGTGGATGGATGGATGTGGATGGATGGATGTGGATGGATGGATGTGGATGGATGGATGTGGATGGATGGATGTGGATGGATGGATGTGGATGGATGGATGTGGATGGATGGATGTGGATGGATGGATGTGGATGGATGGATGTGGATGGATGGATGTGGATGGATGGATGTGGATGGATGGATGTGGATGGATGGATGTGGATGGATGGATGTGGATGGATGGATGTGGATGGATGGATGTGGATGGATGGATGTGGATGGATGGATGTGGATGGATGGATGTGGATGGATGGATGTGGATGGATGGATGTGGATGGATGGATGTGGATGGATGGATGTGGATGGATGGATGTGGATGGATGGATGTGGATGGATGGATGTGGATGGATGGATGTGGATGGATGGATGTGGATGGATGGATGTGGATGGATGGATGTGGATGGATGGATGTGGATGGATGGATGTGGATGGATGGATGTGGATGGATGGATGTGGATGGATGGATGTGGATGGATGGATGTGGATGGATGGATGTGGATGGATGGATGTGGATGGATGGATGTGGATGGATGGATGTGGATGGATGGATGTGGATGGATGGATGTGGATGGATGGATGTGGATGGATGGATGTGGATGGATGGATGTGGATGGATGGATGTGGATGGATGGATGTGGATGGATGGATGTGGATGGATGGATGTGGATGGATGGATGTGGATGGATGGATGTGGATGGATGGATGTGGATGGATGGATGTGGATGGATGGATGTGGATGGATGGATGTGGATGGATGGATGTGGATGGATGGATGTGGATGGATGGATGTGGATGGATGGATGTGGATGGATGTGCGTATCCCTATACATGGCCGAAGCAAAAGGGGCTATTCCTGGCACAGAGTCATACAATGATGGCGTTGAAGTGGGTAAAAGACAAGCATCCAGTACAGTTAAAAGTCGAAATGAACATATCAGTCTGCGTCACATCAGATCAGCCCATCAGCGGCGATCGTCATCGTCACCAGACACCAGTCGCCTCTTCAATGCGCGCTTAAACACTGTGCTAGGCATGACGGTAAACTTAGGTGGCAGCGAGTTGTACTGGTCAGCGGCACGATACACGAACTGCCTTTTACCCGCTGCT
>JAXIVJ010017783.1:0-2500 GCA_036785665.1 Chirona hameri | reverse complement strand
AGCAACCGACCCAATCATCATTACGTGTTTGCCCCGTCGCCAGCCACCACCGTCACCAACGTCGCTATGTTCACTGCCATACGTGCCGTATTTCCGACAATCTAGATTCTCATTCCTGTGCGCACTTCTGCCGTGTGTGCGTGCCTGTATATGCTCAGATCTCGGCTGATATGAGGGGCGAGAGGCGTTGGGCGCGGCGAGTGGCACGGCCTCCGCCGCCGGCGCCGCGACGCCACTGTACCGTCTCAGCTGGAGGCTCTGTGATCGATGTCAGCTCCGAGCAATGGCATGGCTGCGCCGCTCGGCATGCATGGGTGGCGCCTTGGTCGCGCCCAGCACGTCAGTTACAGGTCGCCCAGTCGGTCACAGGTCGCGCCCAACACGCCACCCATGGGTCAGGGCCTATTTTAACATGTTAACTGGGGGGCAAATGCCCCCCCCCCCCCAGTGAGCCGTTTTGCCTCCCCCAGTCAAGACATTTTGCCCACCCTGATTTCAGTAATTATATGTCATTTCTCGCTTGATAGATATTCAATTAAAATAAAAGATACTTACCTGGTGATAAATTTATAAAAATCAAATAATGAATTCCATAATATTCTTAAGTTTTAGTATTTCCCAGCCAAAATAAGTATCTTTAAATTATTTCCGAAATAACATTTATTTCAATGGGAAGGTACTACCCTTTTAATAATTGCTCATTAACGGCAGAGTAGGGGAGATCGGGAATTGTTGGACCAGGAACGTCGCCACAAAATTTGGTGTGTGTGTGTGTGTGTGTGTGTGTGTGTGTGTGTGTGTGTGTGTGTGTGTGTGTGTGTGTGTGTGTGTGTGTGTGTGTGTGCGTGTGCGTGTGCGTGTGCGTGTGCGTGTGCGTGTGCGTGTGCGTGTGCGTGTGCGTGTGCGTGTGCGTGTGCGTGTGCGTGTGCGTGTGCGTGTGCGTGTGCGTGTGCGTGTGCGTGTGCGTGTGCGTGTGCGTGTGCGTGCGCGTGCGCGTGCGCGTGCGCGTGCGCGTGTGCGTGTGCGGTGCGCGTGCGTGTGTGTGGGGGCAACAGGTGGTCCCCCCTCCGCTCCATAATGTTAATATTAAAATCCTGCTAATCTTGGGGTCCGGAGGGATCTTGGGGGACCGGCCCTCTGGCCCCTCGGGTGGCGACGCCCATGGTGGGATAGGGGAGATATTTCAATAATGTTCCTTCCGTGGAGTATAAGGGTAAAATCTGAATATGAGCGGCCCGGCCCGGCCCGACCCGTGGCGACGCTTTTGAGAAGCTCATATCTCTACAACCGCACGTCTGATTGATAAGCGGGCTTCTTTGCTGAGCAGCCCCATCCACCCTACCCTGTTTGAGACCAGAGCCGACTCACGTGAGTAACTACCACTGCGCGTGGCGCGAGCCGCGTGAGAGGTATAGCAAAGTGTTATGTCGCAAAAGCTCCGCAACGGCTTGGCCGATTGTGTGCAAATTTGGTGTGTGGTTATGGATCTCTCAGCCGCCACTTTCAAACAAGTCAGGGGTGGGGTGCCTCTGCACGTGCGCACGTGCGCACCCTTTTTTTGTCCCCGCATCTCAGAAACTACTTGCCCGATTTAATTGAATTTCACCATAGGTACATTTACTTCGCGTTCGCTCGTTCATCGCCAACTGCGGCGCCTTACTGGTTCGGTAAAAAGTTATGGGGGAAAAATGACGCATGACCTCAGAGTCAATATATTTTACCTCGTGGAGGTCGCAGGACAAAAATGTCACATGGATATTTTGCATGGATATTTTGGGATATTTTGCAAAAGATTCGTGAGTCTGGTGAACATTGGGAAAATTTAGCATTTTCCTGGGATTAATATGCATTTTCATGTTTCCCCAATGACCTAAAAATTTGGAGGTCACAAAATTGACTTCGCCTTAGGTCACTGATATTCAAATCATCCGAAATAGCCGAATTGTTGGTATTTATGACCTGATTAAATCCTGTAAGTTTCCAACTGATCGGTTAAACAATCTGGCTGCGGCACGACCTTAAATTTGTAGGTGGGATCCCTAGACTGGACCTAGTGACCTGACCTGGGAGACCCCAGGTAAACAATAACAGGATTGGGGAAATTGATAGGCAAACCATTCTGCCAAAAATGGCGGTGCGAGACGCCGTCGTTTTCCACTATTTCCGAAAAACCTAAGGGGGGAGGATATCCGCCCCCTGTTGTTGCGCGTGTTAACGTCTGCCACACATATTTTCACCCCCCCCCCACTTAAAATCCTGGCGATGCCAATGTATGGATGTACCTACACCTAGGAAATTAGAGTAATCAACCTTGAGTTTCTTCGGTCTTTTCATGCTCTGCATGCCCAACGTGTTCAACCTGCCCCACGACTTGGATCAAATTGCAACACTAATGGAGTAAGGTGAGCAATACTTAACATTTTATTTAGTGTCATTTTTAAAGTATAAACGTGGGTTTGTGAAAATAATTGGTGTTTTAATTAGGAAAGGTAAATTTTCT
>JAXIVJ010017782.1:0-25141 GCA_036785665.1 Chirona hameri | reverse complement strand
AGGATATTTGACTTTTTGGCGAAGGAATACGGCGCATATATGATGTACCGTACCGTCTGAAAGTGCCAGCACTGCCATGGAGCATGCGCAGACCAATAACGCACACCATAAAATCAATAATTTACAACCTTCTGTCCTGAATTGGCGGGATGTAGGACCATTTTTAAAAAGAAAAAAGAAACTGTATTAAAAAGTATAATAAAATCGTGTTCTGAAGAAAAAAATTCCGAAGGTGAACTATTTCACCTTCGGAAAATTTTCAGAACACGATTTTATTATATTTTTTCATATAGTTTCTTTTTTTCTTTTCAAAAATGATCCTACATCGCGCCAATTCAGGACAGAAGGTCGTACATTATTAATGTTATGGTGTGCGTTATTGGTCTGCGCATGCTCAGACCAGTGCTGGCACTCTCAGACGGTACGGTATATCGTATATGCGCCGCATACCTTCGCCAAAAAGTCAAATATCTTCGGCTGGAGTCTTTTCAGCCAAGAAAAGTTGCAGCTAAGGGTTTCTCAACACGGGCTACAAACTGCTATTTCAGTTCAAAATCCCATGTTGAAGGTGAACTATTTCCTTTAAAGGGAATAATAGTTCACCTTTAACATGGGGTTTTGGACTGAGATAGCAGATTTGTAGAGCAGATCTAAAAATGGTTTGTGGTGAAAGAATTACCTCTCTACGTTAAGTAATTTCGACACAGGACTAGTGGGCCCGATTTCAATCCCGCTGTTCCGGGCCACGATCGGGGAATGAACGCTCGCCGCCGCGCCGCCGGAGGCAGGTACACTCTCTGGCACGTAGTCTCTGGTCACGACGCCTCGTTAATATCCGCTCAGCCGCCCGGGCGGCGCGGCGGCCCCTTGTCAGAGACTGTACTTGGCGTCAGGCGGAGCGGGGCGGAGCCAGAACGCCAGCTGCTATCGTACGATTTCTCGTGAAATAGAAAGAGAAACTTACTTCTTTCTCCACATATATCCATCAGTTATCCAAACCAAAGTCATATTCATAGTTTTGAACTCAAGATGCACCTAATGGTTGAACTTCAAGACAACTTTCAAGGTGACCTACTCCCTTAAAGCTCTCTGGGACGACGGGGGACGGTGACCGGCACGGCACGGCTGTCAACAGTGAGAACAGGTGGCGAGACAGGTGGTGAGAACCCGCGAAGGCGATGGGCATGGGCGGAGAATGCGGTATGGCAGGTATGGCCATGGCCACACCATCTTAAAAGTTGGTGTGGCAGTGCCACACCAACTTCCTGACTTGATTTTTACTTTTGAATGTGACATTTTATGAGTTATTGGTAAAAAATGTAAAAAATAGCCTAATGCAAGCCTGGCAACTAAATTTATCAAACAATTAAACACACATTGTTATAGGTAAAATGTATATTGACGCCTTAAGGTAAGTACTTATTTTAAAATTGCAATTCAATATTGGGAGTTAGTCTTGCACACTAAAAATGGAACAAGTAACTTAATACAAGCCTGGCAAAAGCAATATCAAGCAACAAAGCACATGACGACAAAAGGATTTCCTAAATACAGAAATAGATCACAGAACATAACAAATCGAATTACAAATTCACAGCTAGTAACAAAATGTATCTACCATCCCAACAATATTATCAGTTTCATTCAAGAAACTTTCAAACTCATACTCATATACCAAGGTATCAATTTATATTAGGCACAAAGTATTTCCCAAAGCCTCAAATTGATAAATAAAACAATCATATGCAAGCAAAGCATTACATAAATATCCCCTAAGTTCATAAGTTACCCATACATTTTACAATAATACATACATTTTGACATCTAATATAAAATAATGCATATTTGTGTGCATCTTAGTCCCTCCAATCTTAGATGTAGTGGTTTACACGTACCAATAGCAATGCAATATTTCGTCTTTCTTGCGCCAAGAGAAGTGCATTCTAATACTATCAAGTACTATAGAAATAGTTTTTTTTTTGGAGAAAACAAAGGCAAGAATTTGTGCGGGGAATAAAGGAAAACGGAAAAATAAACAAGTTTCTCATTCCAAAGTGTTTCCAAAGTAAAAACTATTATATGACCGTGGTAAAAACCAAGGTTCTATAACCAGGGAAGGACACGAGCCATTTGACCTTGACCTCGGAGGACCGCCGTATGATGTCACTGCCGGCAGCCGACTGGAAGCCAGCAGCCGCCGGCCCACTGGCGGATCCAGGGGGGGGGGGGGGCATCAGGGGCAAATCCCCCCCCCACACACACAGGAATCTAGGAGGGGCATTAAATACAAGAATGCCCCCCCCCCGCGCGTTCCCAATGTATCGTACAATCGTAAAAATTGTCTTTGCAGCAGTCAAAATCCAGCAGTCAAAAACCGGAAAATAATTTCGCACCGCTTCGCGGCATGACACAACTTTCGCAATTGCTTATGCAAATTTGAAAAATGGGAAAGTGAATAATTCCATTAAGTGTTTGACAGAGGCTCTACTTGGCGGTCATTGCTGGCACTGGTGGATTCAGGGGTAGGCATCGGGCAAATGCTCCCCCCCCCTCCCACAGGATTCTGGGAGGGGCATTAAATACCAGTATACCCCCCCCCCCTCGCGCGTTCCCTGCACTGAATGTGAAAAACAATGAAAACAAACAATGAAACTTCATGAAAACGGAAGTTTTTTTCTCGAGTGATTGCATTGGAAGTTTGTATGTATCCCTTTCTTTCAATGATAGACAAAACAACGCACCTGATGCAATTCAAGCACACATTCACTTAACCCTTAACACGCTTACCCGGTGACACTTAACCCGCGCCCCGCTGGTGGGTGGGGGGGGGGGGGGGGGGGGCAGAATCTGCCCACCCTCCCGGATTTTCTCAATAACTTGAAAACTATGATATATATCAACGTTAAACTTTCAGTACCTCGTGCTGCATCCATTCTACGTCTTTGCAACAAATTTCAATGACATTTATGCAGTTTTTGTGGGAGATAATGACGTTATAATGACGTCATGCCATGCCATTTTTTTGTGGAAAAACGATAAATGTTTGAACAATCGTAGAAAATAGAGGTTTGTAGAAAATTGCAAAACAAAAATGTCAAAAGAAAATAAATGACATTCTCTTCAAAATGGTGATCTCTGATTTGCAAAATTATGTGTTTTTGACCCCAAAAATTTAAATGAATATTTTTTTCCGGAAACAAAATTAACTGATACATTTTTTGCAAATTTGAAGTGAATTTCTTAAGCTCGAATACCAAAATAAGGTGACTGGCCCAAATCCGCAGATAAAAAATGAGTACCTTTTTGCCACAAAAAGATGCCCCCTTCCCTCCCCCACGGAGAGAGGCTGGATCCGCCAGTGCGCCGGCCACACCAACTTTGAAACGATTCTCCACCCATGGCGATGGGCGACACGCACAAATATAATCAGTAAACAAATATTGGTGAAGAACAAAACACAACACTTAGCATACACAAATTACAAAATGCAATACAAATACAAATTAAACTGCTACAGAAGAAAGGAACAGTGAACGAAATGCAACATTATCACTCATTACGACGAGCAAGTAACAGGGCAACTGGAAATGGCAGACAAGTATAAAGAAGGATGACATGACAGTAAGATTGATTGATTTTCCCATATTGCCGTGAAACACATTTTGCGACGGGGCGGATAAATCGCTCCACAATGCGCTACACAATGGATGCCTAAATTACGGCCTCATTGAATGGGGACCGGTGTCATTATGTGTGCATACACATTACATAGCACAGCATAATCATCACACATAACAGAACAAACAAAACACGCCAGCTTCTTTAAGCTTGGAGTCCATTCTGACATTCACGTGCCTCGCTTAGGTACACGGTGACACTCTCCGTCCCAAGACCAACTGAACTCGGCCCATGTTTACCCGCGAACTAACATCACTGCGCGTTGGACCGACTATACTGTTGAAGGTCACGATTACACATATTCGCCAAAGGCTGACACGTTCCAGACACACGAGTGAGTGACGTCATGACACCAAGATACTATCACATGGGAACGCGAGGGAGTGACGTCATAACAGCCGGGTCCTATCACACAGGGAGTGACGTCACAACGGCCGGGTCTTGTCACACGGGGACACGAATCACTATATATGACAGCTGACTCCGATCACGGTCACGGTACACGGAATCAGTCGCACGGCCATTACAAACTTACGCAGAGCAACAAGAAAATGAGGAAATACTTATCACGTGTGATTAGCTGTGCCGCTTCTCGGAGTGCAGTCCGCCCCGTCCCACCCGCTCAGCGCCGCCCGGCGCTCCGGCCCCGTCTCGCGCCGCTCCTACCAACCGGCTGGAACCCGTCACCGTCCCGGGCAGGGCGGCTCCAGCTGGGGTGAGCGGCTCCGACGGGTCCCGAGCAGGGGCGAGCCGAGCGGAGTTCACCAGGGTGCTGAACTCAGGTGCGTCACCTACCAGGTCACGCAGGTCGGTCATGCTCCTGATGACTCTAGTTGGGCCTCCGTTTGCCTGGAGACGAACCTTCATCCGGCAGTTGTCGGTCCACACGGAGTGAAACTTGCCCGCCTCTTGATTTGCCGAGCAGTGTACATCACCTGCTGGTTGGTCAGGTTTTCCGCGATAACACACCTTTTAGCACCACCTCAGGGCTGAGGGTAGTTGAGCTGTCGGACCGGAGATTCTTCCTTGCTGCGTAAAGCGCATCGCGGCTGTGGGAGGACAGCTTGACGATGATGGTGCGGCTCCTGTCGTTCTGCTTCCTGCCGACACGGTGACTGCGCTCGATGTCGGCTGGGGTGAGCGTCACTCCCGCTGCCGCGGCCACATCGCCAACGATCTTGTCCGTCGACTCAGCAGCAGTCCCCGGGATGCCGTTGATATTGAGACAGGACCGGCGGGAATACTGCTCGAGCTCGTTCAGCTCACTCCTCACCTCCGTTAGCTCCTGTTGCAGCTCACTCCTCACATCCTTTAGCCATCGTCATAACATCGGTGGCCATCGTCTTAACGAAGACATCGCCATCGTCTTCGGTTCGTTGTAACAGTGAATTGAATGAATGCATGTTTAGCTTCTCATTCTCTACTAGGCCCACCGCCATATAGGTGTCGATTTATATACTTGGGGGGCCCTCGCCCCCCCCCCCATGTTGAGTTCGCCCCCCCAATGGTGCTCTCCCCTCCCCCAATGACCTGCTCTCCCCCCCCCCCAATACTTTCCGCCCTTAGATTACTTTATATAGGTACAGGCATAGGTGTCGATTTATATACTTTTTGAGTGGCCCTCGCTCCCTCCCAATGTTGAGTTGGACCCTCCAAAGGTGCTCTCGCCCCCTCCCCCCCCCATGTTTTCTGGCCACTGGCGTATCCAAGGAGCTCGAAGGGCCAGGCTCCCAAAGCGCCTGCAGTCGGCCAAAAATGTGCATTTCCTAATTTAAATGCCAATCTACGCAATTTTTAAGAAGGGAAGTTTGTTTTAACCCGCCATTGACTGGGGGGGGGGGGGGGCGTTTAACGCCCCCCCCCCCCTCCTGACGAATTTTCGCAATAGCTGAAAAACTAATAGCGCTATCAACGTGAAAACTTCGGGTACCTTCTTAGCAATCATTGTTACGTCTTGTGTGCAAAAAATAAGAAATTTCGTCGATTTTTTTCTCTCGAGTTATAGCGAATTTAGTCACTACACACGAGTTTTACATCAAAATCAGCTAAACTTTGTCAGGCCGTACAAATGCTACATTTGAAGCAAAATGCAATCGAAAAAACGCCAAAAGATAGAAAATTGCAACGGCTACAAACTGGCTATCTCGAATTTTTGAACATTTTCGTTTTTGACCAAAAAGAACGAAAAAACTTTTTGGGGATCACAAATCAACATTTTCTAAAATATTCAAAAAACCGGAAGATATGTCAGAGAACCATATCTAGGCAACTACCATGCCAAATTTCAACTGATATCCCCATTTTTGACTGACTTATGACATCTAAAGTATGGGTAACTCATGACGTCATATTTTGTAATTGCGTTGTTTTTATTTTATTGACAGATATAGACAAATAGATGCCGCCACTGTATTTCTCAGACAAAACTGGTCTAGCGACATGCCTTTTTTGTTTTGATTTATCAATTAAAAAGTTTGACCTTCGGTGACCTGAACTTGACCTGAAATTGACATTTACTTCACGTAAATGAAGTCAGGTGGTAAAATGACTATCACTATCGAATTATACGTGGAAAATATCTCATATAACATGTGTTGCATGACTTTCGTAGATATTTTGAGCATAGTGACCGTTTGTGACCTGACTTTGACCTTGACCTTGGCCAACAATCTCACTTTAGCTCATGCAGGATATGTATCATACCTTAGGCAGCACTTTGGGTGAAATTGGTTGCAATCGAAGGCTTTGGTTGGAAAGTATGGCCCATAAACTCAAATACGCCGATTTTGACCTTTGACCTGACCTTGACCTGACATTTGACCTCACTTTGACATTTTTAGAATGCTTTAGATTCGTCTTATTGAGAGCTTTCTATTGCCGCCTTGCGCGTCTCACTGCGATCATTGGTTCGGAAGATAACCAGGGGGCGTTTAACTCCCCCCCCCCCCCCCCAGTCAATGGTGTTCTGCTGAGACCCCAGTCAATGCCGGATTAAATCACCTATTCATGCATGAAAAAGCGAAATCCGATGATTTAAAAAAAAAAATGTGCGACTTTGGGCATTGCCCCTCCAAAGCAGCTTCTTTGCTGTTCTGGCATAACGAAAACGATTATTCACGCCGAAGCGTAGAACCTTTGCCAAGCCTGGGAGGGCCCCATGCCGACCTGAGATGGCCGTTTACCACTTTGAGAGGACCCGCAATCGATATAAAAGGGCGTTTTTCCGGCCTGAGAGCTATAAGTCGGTAAGAGTCGGTAAGAGACTGGTTATTGATTCAACTCTGATTGAATCGTTTGGAATCGTTCAAACAAAATTCCTTGGGTAAAAAACAATTAATTCACCACCAGATCTGATTCATGAATTGTGATTGAATCAAAACCCGTATGGAATTAAGGCTGATTGAATCAAAAGATATAACGATTCTTAACGATTCAATTAAGTGCACATGGTGAATTGTGCAAATACAATGCAGTCCCGGTCAGGCACGTAGCCAAGGGGAGGGCGGCGGGGGCGGCCGCCCCCCCCCCCCCCTCCCCCCCCCCCCTGGAGGCCAGGAGGGCCCTTTTCGGCGCGCTACGCGCGCCGAAAAGGGCCGACGAGACCGCGCGAAGTGCGGTATCATAGGCTCTTTACTACACGAAGCTTGGTCTTTAGAGAGTTTAGAGGACTTCAGAGGCCCTTTAGGGCCACCAGGGCCCTCTCTGAAAGACCAAAGGGCCCCTTGGACGTTCAAAAGAGCCCTGTGCATGTCAGAGGGGCCCCTGGCCAGACCGAAAGGGCCCCTGGACAGGCCAGAGGGCCCCTGGGAAGTTAAGAGGGCCCCTGTACAGGTCAGAGGGGCCCTGACCAGACCGAAATGGCACCTAGGTGGGTCAGAAGGGCCCCTGAACATGCCGAATGAGCCCCTAGCCAGCACAGAGGGGCCCCAGGGCAGGTCGGAGGGCCCTCGGAGCATGTCGCAAGGCGACAAAGCAGCCAGTGCAGTCCCTTGCTAGGTCGGAATGGCCCCTTTGAAGGTTAAAGGGCCCCTGGAGAGACCAGAGGGCCCTGGAAAGTTAAAAGGGCCCCTGCGCAGATCGGAGGGGCCCCTGACCAGACCGAAAGGACCCCTGAGCGGGTGAGAAAGGCCCCTGAACATGCCGAAGTGTCCCCTGGCCAGCACGGAGGGACTCCAGGGCAGGTCGGAGGGCCCCTTGAGCATGTCGGCAGGGTGACAAAGCAGCCAGCGCAGGCCGACCAGAAGAGTCGCTGGGCCAATCGGAGGGGCTCCTGGACAAGTCAGAGGAGCCCCTGGCTAGACCGAAAGGGTCCCTGGGCCGGTCGGAAGGCCTCTTGAACATGCCGGATGAGTTCCTAGCCAGACTGGAGGGGCCCCTGGGCAGGTTGGAGGGGCCCCTGAGCAGGGGCGGCGGATTGCGGGGGCAAGGTACCCAAAATTCCCCCCAGTCGAAAATCCTGGGGGAAAAGGGTAGTTACCCCCCCCCCCCCTCAGATTTTAGCCTGCTCAATCTGGGGGCAACATGACCCTTCCCCTCCCCAGGATTTTCATTTGAGGGGGGGGGGGGGGGATTTTGGGTACCCTACGCCCCGCAATCCGTCGCCCCTGCCCCTGAGCATGTCGGAAGGGCGACAAAGCAGCCAGTGCAGTCCCTGGCCAGGTCGGAAGGACCTCTGAACAGGCCGAATGGGCCCTTTGACACACAAGAGGGGCTTCTTGGAAGGTCAGAGGAGCCTCCGGTGAGACCGGAAGGGTCAAAGCACGTAGAGATCCCAGATGAAGATTAAATACAAAGAGGACTTACTCCACAATACAAAATATTAAAAGCGGAGCTTTCGGGTATATTGTAACACCCTTCGTCAGGGTGCTACAATATACCCGAAAGATCCGATTTTATTTTTTCCTGTAGAGTAAGCCCTTTTTGTATTATATATATCACCCACCCCACATCATGTCTTTTCGCTTCGCGGATCCCAGATGAGTCCCTGAACAGGTCGGAAGGGCGTAGAAAAGGTCAGAGGGGCCCCTAGACGATCTGAAGGGACCTTGGGCCTTTCAACAGTAAGAATACAGTTGTACAGGGAATAACACTCAAAATTTTCGCGCCGCTCCGCGGCGCAATTTCACTACAAATTCAATTATATGCGGGTTAGGAAAAAAATCGGTCAGTTTCTCGGCGCATTTATGTGTTATGTTGCTACTTTCCTATATTATTGGGCAAAATAGTTCACTTTAGCACCTTTTCCCCGCACTTTTAAACGCACAATATAGCAATTTTAGAGGTCCGCACCATACGCAATGCGACGCATTGATGAGAAAGCAACCCAGGGCATAAAACTCAAAATTTTCGCGACGCTCCGCGGCGCAATTTGTTTAAGAGTTCCAGGTCTTGACCTTAACAAAAATATTCAAAGTTAGTATAGCTGATTCCAAATTCGTGTCGCTGGTTCCAAAGTTGATGTGGCAGTTTGCTAACTCCAGCTCCTAAACGTTGGTATGGCCCATGCCATACCTGCCATACTGCATTTTCCAGCCTTGTAACGAGCCTTTTCATGCGTTTTTGTTTGTTGGGGGGGGGGGCCTTTCTACGCTTGGGAAGGGGCCCTTTCAACGCTCGGGAAGGGGCCCTTTCAACGCTCGGGAAGGGGCCCTTTCGAGGCGCCGCCCCTCCCTGGACGAAATCCTGGCTACGTGCCTGGTCCCGGTGGCTACATTCATTTATACTGAAATATTATTTCTGTAACAATGTTTTAATGATCATATATATGTATGTTTCCATTTTTATTGATTTGACATAAATTCAACATATATTAATTTAAATGTTAAATCAAACGTGAATCGATTAACACATTTGTTTGACTCTTTGAATTGGAAAGAATCAATTCTCAAAATTGTATCCATGAATCGAACAGTGATTGAATCATTCAGGTTACACAATTAATTGTGATTGAATCCTTCCAAAAAAGTTGAATAAATAACCAGTCGGTAAGAGAGGAACAATGAACATCCGCTTCTTTGGAGGAGCATCGATCAACCTGAGAGGGCCATCGTCCTGTCTGAGAGGCCCCTTGTCAGGTGTGGAAAGGCTTTACCTATAGGCTAGTCTGAGAGGGTCCTTGCGAGGCCTGAGAGGGCCTTTGCAATACCTGAGAATTCCCTAGGTTTATCCAAAAGGCCCATTGTCGGGCATGAACAGCCCCTGTGCCAGTTTGAGAGACGGCTCTCGGTTATTCTGAGAGACAGTGGTCGGTCGGAGGTTCGGCCAAAACTTTGGATTGAGGCCAAAACTCCGACACAAGGCCAAAACTCGTGTGGCTTTATTTTTGCGTTAAGAACTGATTTAAAACAAACTTGTTGTACCTATTCCTTACATTTTATTTTACAATTATGAAATGTATTATATTTGGCCGATTTCAGTCGTTTTGGTAAAACCGTGGCGCTGATATACCCCGTCCCTGTTCGCCCCCCCCCCCTCCCAATAATTTTGAAAAATCGGCACCGCTGCCCACCGCCTATGTTTCTGGGTTTTATCAGGCAAACTCGTAAATAACAAGTACCTACTATAACATGGAAATCCACATTCAAAATGCTGCACAGACTTAAATACACGCTAAAAAAATGGGGTAATTTTTTTCGTCATTTTACCCGACCCCTCTCACACTCAAAAATTATCGGCGACGCCCCTGGGTACAGCTGACAATTGACATAGTTTTGCTCAGTGTATACAGGCAATGTCGGAACAATACAAACTGTAAGCCGACATATTTCCTTTTTCGATATCCCAAAAGGTCGAAAAGCGAGAGAAAAAAATGGGTTTGACGACCAACATCAAACCGACGCGTTAAAATCATTATAGGTCCCAAACATCATCCATTATCCATTTTCAAAGGTATAAGGAAAAAAGGTTAGACACAGTATATACCTACCTAGTAATGATTCCGAGCGAATCGTTGAAATTCTCCGGAGACATTGCAAATCAAACAATAAATAAGAATAGCATCGATTCCCACATTGTTTTCTAATTTCTATCAAACTAAATTGAAATACAATATGGCTAAATCGATGGCGTCTTACCCCGTGCCCGAGGGTGTCTTACCCCGCTATCGGGGTAAAACACTTTTGCAGACCTATACAAAAACGAAAATATAAATAGCTTTGCATGATGTCATTAGGGCATTTTGCAGCTTGCGCTATGTAGGAAAAAAACAAGGGGAATAACGAAGTCGAAAACTAATCATAAAGTTGAAAACTAAACGAGCTATGTCGAGTCCCCCTTACGGTGTGCGTAAAGGTTATGGCTCCAGTCATGACCCGTGAACAGACGAGGGCCAGCGCCGGGCGAGACTTAGGACTGGGGCTGATCAAAACCGGGCCATGCTATCGGGCCACGCCCTCAAAACGGCTGATAGTGGCCGAAAATTGACACATTTTGTGATTTCAACGAGAATCTCGGCCAGTTTTTACTAACGAACGTTTGAGTGTTTTTAGCGCTCTTGCGAACATCGGGCAGTGTTCCCCGCATCTTAGGTGGGCGGCGCTTATCTACGTGGATGCTTTAGATGGACCAGCGGATATGCACTTTGCTTTGAAGTGTTGCGGTAAATCGTGGTACTTGGATATATTATGCTACTTAGGTGCGCAATGAAGTGGGAAGTTGGAAAGAGGCACAGCGAAGCTCGAGCTCCTACTTTGGAATAGGAGGCTAAGCTCTCCCACTGGCATTAGAAGGCTCTGCTCTCTCCTTTTTGACCGCGATGGACGTCCTGTTTTGGACGTTCCGTTTGTAATGCATATTGAGAACTTCAGTAAATGAGTAGAGAAGGCCCGCAAACCGTGGTCTGTCGCACAGGGCATTCACATATTTTGCTGCTAAATCTAAGAGCACAGTTTCCTAAGCGGTGCTCCCCGCTCCCATTTTGATCCCATCAAAATTCCCAGCTTACCATAGAAAGTTCAAATTAACCGTATCAGCGGTTCTGGCAAATTATGCAGGTTACCACTAACATGACAAGTATGCCCAGGGGTGTAACTTTGGAAATGACATTGGGGATGCAAATCGTAGCGGAGGCCTCCTAGCAAGTTGTCAGGGGGGCCTCCTGACAAGTAGTCAGGGGGCCTCCCCTAGTTCCTCGCCCCTGATATGCCTGCAAGTAAGCCACGTTAAGAAAAGTATGTGTTGCCACTCACGTGCTATCCCTCCCCCCCCCCCGCCCCCTCCCCGGCTAACAACCTTTGGGGCATTACAAAGTAAGACAACCCAAATTTTCACATTTGCCGTCCGACCATTTTTAATTTTCTTGAAAAGTTCTGCACTGGGGGTTTCAAGGGCGGGGAATTCATTGGTGGTGACCCCAAAAAATAAAAGATACGGCCTTCCGTATTTTCCCAAGTTCACTGTGCAGGCCTAATTTTGAAGACCTAATTTTGACGAAAAAAAACTCCGAAACATAAAAAGCGATTTTGATAAACTTTTTTTGTTTGGATCAGGATTGGTCGAAGAACAATTTGGCAATCACGGATTTTCTTTTTAAAAAATCGCATGACCTCGTGACCTACTTTTTGCGCCGTGACCTTGACCTGTTAGAAACTGAAATTAACATTTTCGTCTGATGACGATGTAAACTTCATCGATGTCCTTTCGTATAAAAGAAATACAAAAATGGGGTTCGACCTGTACACATTATTTTTCAGTCTTGTAATACTGACATAATACGCTGTTCGGGCACCTGTCTGTCGATAACTTCGCATCTACTTGACATACGCTTTCGAAACAAAGTTCAGAGTGACTCCTGACGACGAAACCTCTCGGTTGGTGCCTGTCACACCAAAATAAGGTCGCCATATGACCTGCCAGGCCAATACAACGTAACGTGCCCAAACAGCGTATTGTACGTGCCCAAACAGCGTATTGTGTCAGCATTGCAAGGCTCAAAAGTAGTCTTTTTACGGGTCAAACCCAACTTTTTATATTTTTATACGAAAGGACATCGATGGAACTCAAATCGTCATCAGACGAAAATTTTAATTTCAGTTTCCAACAGGTCAATGTCACAGCGCAAAATGTCACGAGGTCACGTGAAAAAAAAATGAAAATCGAAAATCTGAGATTACCAGATTGTTCGTTGACTAATCCCGATCCAAACAAAAAGTTTATCAAAATCGCTTCTTTGGTCTCGGAGTTATTGGTCGTCAAAAATAGGTCTGCGCAGTGAAATTGGGAAATTTTTGGAAGGCCTTATCTTGGAATATATATATATATATATATATATATATATATATATATATATATATATATATATATATATATATATATATATATATATATATATATATATATATATATATATATATATATATATATATATATATATATATATATATATATATATATATATATATATATATATATATATATATATATATATATATATATATATATATATATATATATATATATATATATATATATATATATATATATATATATATATATATATATATATATATATATATATATATATATATATATATATATATATATATATATATATATATATATATATATATATATATATATATATATATATATATATATATATATATATATATATATATATATATATATATATATATATATATATATATATATATATATATATATATATATATATATATATATATATATATATATATATATATATATATATATATATATATATATATATATATATATATATATATATATATATATATATATATATATATATATATATATATATATATATATATATATATATATATATATATATATATATATATATATATATATATATATATATATATATATATATATATATATATATATATATATATATATATATATATATATATATATATATATATATATATATATATATTTGGGGGGGATTTTTTTTGGTCACCACCAATGAATTCCTCACCCTTGAAACGCCCAGTACGCAACTTTTCAAGAAAATTACAAATGGTCGGACGGCAAATTTGAAGAACAAAAAATGGTTTTCTTACTGTGGAAGTCCCCAAAAGTAGTTTTTACAGGTCGAACCCCACTTCTTCTTTTTATGCGAAAGGACATCAATGAAACTCAATTCGTCGTCAGACGAAAATATTAATTTCAGTTTCCAAGAGGTCAAGGTCACGGCGCAAAAAGTAGGTCACGAGGTCACGTGACAAAAAACAAAAAATCGAAAATCCGTGATTGCCAAATTGTTCTTCTGCTATTCCTGACACATTAAAAGTTTTCAAAATAACTTTTTTTAGTCTCGGAGTTATTGGTCGTCAAAATTAGGCCTGTACTTGGGAACTTGGGAAAATACGGAAGGCCGTATTTTGGAAATGTTTATTTTTATTTTTTGGTCACCAGTCCTTCATGCAGGGACACATCTTCAGCCCCATCCCGTTCCAGCTCATTCAGCCAGACCCAAACACGTTCCAATTCAGATTCATAATTGATGGGGTTCCCATTCCCAACCATTTCAGCATATTTCACTTTTTGTGGTGCAAAAAAAAATATACGTTCTGACCCAAACCCGTTCCAACCCGTTACATTTCCAAAAAATTGCCCCATTCCCACCCATTCCATCCCGTTCAATTCCTATACGGGATTCCCATTCAATGAAGGGCTCTATGACTCACCACCAATTAATTCCCCGCCCTTGAAACCCCCCAATGCACAACTTTCAAAGAAAATCAAAAATGGTCGGACGGCACCCACCGGCTGTCTTACCACGTCCACGTCCACGTCCAGTGTTGTTTTTACCACGTCCAGTGTTGAATGCCCCCTTTGCTTTTGACTGCGACTGTGACTGCGTCCCCACCCCAGTCAAAAAAATCCGTGGTGACGCCCCTGTGGATGACCTACGAACTGTTTCTGTTCACTGCTATGTCTCTTTGTGATATGAGCTAATGGTTCATATGCGCAAAATGTAATATCAGTAAAGCCTCTGCAAAATGCCCACAAGAACGTGCAACTTTGAGTATTACCAAGGCAAGCAAAATAGACAATGAGGTTGTCATTTATGCATGAACCAAAAACTGCCAAAACCAAAAACCATCAGCATAGAACGTCTGCTACATGCACAATTGTGCAGTTTTTGGTATTTCGCAGCCTGAGCGGCCAGCTCTTTCTCTTTTTTCCGTCTCCGTTTTTGGAAGCCACTTGCGTTTCTCCACATCGTGTTAACCCTCGCCCTACGGGAGCTTTTTTCACCTTCGTCCTGCGGGGGGGGGGGTGAGGGGAGGGGGCTGACAGGCCCCCTGTTAATTTCCAAACCAAGCAACTTAGAGCAATGCGGTAAGAACCAGCATGTTGCCTATCATGCGAGGAATCTAACAGTATGCGATTTTTAGGTTTCCGGTCAACGGGTGACCTTCCAGGTCAAGTGAATGACCTCGGATTTACCACGTCCAGAACACCGATTTTACCAGCGTCCAGAACAGCGAACAGAACAGCGAACAGAACAGCGAACAGAACAGCGAACAGAACAGCGAACAGCGATTACCACGTCCAGAACAGCGAACAGCGACAGGCTCTTCAGAAAACCTCAAAATATAAATTGATAAATGTAAATAAAAAGGCATGTTCCTAGACCAGTTTTGGCTCAGAAATACAGGAAAGGTAATTTTATTTGTTCGTATCTTGTCAAAAAAGTCAAAAAAGTTATTTGAAAAAATGACGTCATCAGTTTCTTACACTTAGGGAGCCATCACTCAGTCAAAAATGAAGATATTACTTTGAAATTTGGTATGAGTATTGTCCATACTCAGTTCTCTTACATATATTCCGATTTTTCTAACATCTTTGAAAATTTTGATTTGTGGGGATTTAAAAAACAAAACAGTTTTTTATTTTAGGGATCAAAAACAGTTTTTTTTTTAAATCCGAGATTGCCGTTTTAAAGAGAATGCCATTTTGTATCTTTGGTGAATTGCGTTTGCAATTTACTTTACAACTCTGTTTTCTACCATTTTTCAAATATTTATCTTTTTTCCACCAACATGACGTCATCAAAACATGATTATCTCCCAAACTGCTTAACCAATTTTTTTTACAACATGCGTATAATTGTTGTAAACTTAGCTACCAAAAATTTCAGCAAGATGCGCCGCACGTGTAAAAAGCTATTCAAGAAAAACCTCAGGGGGGGGGCTGTCAGGCCCCCCCCCCCCTAAGGCGAGGGTTAACAAGTGGATGCCACCTGCGAATCAAGGGAGTGAATTACTCAGTTAATACTATGCTAATGCTTCCATAAATGTGCTCCTCGTGTCAACCTTGCACTGAGATCGAAGATAAAGTGGAGCAACTGTTAGCCTGTTTGACACATCAAATCGTGGAAAAACATGACGCCTGGATCAGGGCCGGCGCCACAAATTTTTGATAGGGGGGGGGGGGGAGACGGGGACGGGTCCATTTTAATTTAATTGTAGAAAATCGAGTTTTGACGCAAATATCAAATAAAAAACGTCAAAAGAACGGAAATGATAGTCTCTACAAATACCCTAGTGACTGCCGGGCTAACAGCGCCTTCAAGGTACTAAGCTATGGAAAACATCATTTTATCCGATCAGCGACTTGCGTGCACTATATTTAGAAGGGTGGACAGAAGGTCAATTTCCACTCGAAGAACAGACAAACATTACAGTTCAAACTTCAAGGCGGATATTTGAAGCAGCACAGCACGAGGCTGGCAGACGGAGTATAATAGTACAGCGCCTTCCACCGCAGTACACAAACAATATATTTAGACGCGTGTCCATTTGTTTGTGAAGTAAAATGCCTGCGATTAGTTCATCCGACAAGGTTCCTACTGAGATCCATAGTGGACGTTTTGGTTATTAACAAATAAATGTACAATTCATTGCGCGGCATGTATTGATTCATATATGTTGTCTTACAATATTTAGGATTTGCTAATTTGCGTAAAATAAATTAAACAATTTTTAACCAAATTTGTTTTTATTATTATTAAATAATATTTCCTAGATGGCACTGCTCAAGGACGGTTTGCCTCTTAGCTCAGCTGATATAACTAGACCAAATGGACTAAATCAAGGCCGTACAAGAGGGAGTAGGGACTGAATGAGCCATGAGGTCAGAAACCATTAGAATCGAGCTGTCGTATTTTTTTAAATAAATTTAGTCCGAATGTTTTTGAATGGATGGATTTCCGAGGTCAGGACCCACGCTAAGCATAGCTTGTTGCGCAGGCCCTGACCCCTCACCCGATCAAGCAATTCCTGGCGTCCGGCAGAATTCAGAAGCGAAAGTTTTACGTGCCCGACATACCTGGGCACGGTCCGCCCCGCCCTCTGACGTCACCTGACCTTGAGTGCGACCGCTGCCACCGGCCACAGGCCATCTCAGGCAGGGGCAAATAGCGAGCGCCGAAGCGACTCGAGCCCGGGCTGCCACTACCGGGTGAGGTCAGAAGCCCAGCGCTCTCCCAACAGGGGCGGACAAAACTGATCAACAGGGGTCTTTGTTGCTGTAAACTTACCTGGGTCACCAAATGACCTTGACCTGAGGTTAAATTTTGAAGTTGACCTAACCAGGTCACAATTGATGTTTCGAAGTGCCTTGACGAGAACAATACGTTGGTGTTAAAAGTATTGCTCTATGTTTATCCGATACAAATTTATTCACGACTTTTTTTGTGTGGGAAAATGCCCTCGTGACCTTTGGTGACCTCTGGAGTCTAAACTATTGACCTGAGCTAAAATTTGAGGACACAAATGTATTTTTTTTCTCATTTTTCAACAGGCTTCGATTCCTTTTCTCCGTTTGCTCTCAGCTATCATATTTACCGATACATTTGGGGGTGTTCGAAGCGAAGTCCTAAAACTGGAATATCTTACCTTGGATGACCTCTGGTGACCTCAATATTCACCTGAGCCAAATAATACTTGACGTAACTTCGAATGCCCTTGTCAAGAGATTTTGAATGCTTTTTCCGCGTCTTTCTATCCCTTTTACTTTTCGAATGAGAGGGCGGGGGTTAATTTGGCCCCCCACCAGGGCGAAGTTGTCACAGAGGCCCACCGGGGCGCGGGTTCAGCACAGAGGGCCTCTTTTAAGCACAGAGTGGCCTCATTTAAACACAGAAGGACCTCCTTTAAGCACAGGGGGCCTCCTTTAAGCGCAGAGGGGCCTCCTTCAAGCATAGGGGGCCTCCTTCAAGCACAGAGGGGCCTCCTTCAAGCACATGGGGCCTCCTTGAAGCCCATAGGGGCCTCCTTTAAGCACAGGGGCTCCTTTAATCACAGAAGGACCTCCTGTAAACACGCGCAGAGGGGCCTCCTTCAAGCACAGGGGGCCTCTTTTAAGCGCATATAGGACTCTTTCAAGCACATAGACGCCTCCTTCCAGCACAGGGGGCCTCTTTAAGCGCAAGCACAGAGGACCTCCTTCAAGCACAGGGGGCTCCTTTCAGCGCAGTGGGCCTCCTTTAACACAGATGGGCCTCCTTTAAGCACAGGGGGCCTCCTTTAAGCACAGAGGGTCTCCCTTAAGTACAGAGAGCCTCCTTCGAGCACAGTGGGTCTCCTTCAAGCACAAGGGACCTCCTTTAAGCACAAGGGGCCTCCTTTAAGCACAGATGGGCCTCCTTTAAGCACAGGGGCCTCCTTTAACAACAGAGGGCCTCCTTCAAGCACAGAAGGGCCTCCTGTCCTCCCTAGAGGCCTCTTTTTTGTAAGGGGGCCTCCTTAGCAAATAAACATTGGGGATGCAAAAGGAACATTAGGGATGCAAAATTAAACATTGGGGGTGCAAGTGCATCCTCAAAAGCATACAAAGTTTCACCCCTGAGTATGCCGTTTCTGCATCCCTGGCCAATGGTCATCGCCCACCAATATGGCTGTTGCAGTCTGGATTCGTGACCCGCCTGCTGCTGCCACCTATCTGGCGCTGGGTACGTCACGTGACGTCAACTGTCCGGGCTTGTGCCTCCGAGCTACCCGTCCTACCCGAACAACACCACTGATTTGATCTTACCCCAGGTCTCATGGGATTGCTCCTATAATGTTCGCGCCTTGTACGAGTGACAATTGCAAGTGGCACATGCATGGTAGGCGAGCTTGCGCGTAATAAAATGTTAAAAAAATCAAGCGTTTCAATATGCTCTCGCCTCTCCCTGAGCATTTATAGTTAAAGGAAATAGTTCACCTTCGGGAAATTTTTCAGAACACGATTTTATTATATTTTTTAATACAGTTTCTTTTTTTATTTTCAAAAATGGTCCTACATCGCGCCAATTCAGGACAGAAGGTCGTACATTATTAGTGTTATGGTGTGCATCATTGGTCTGCGCATGCTCCCTGGCAGTGCTGGCACTTTCAGACGGTACGGTACATCATATATGCGCCGTATTCCTTCGCCAAAAAGTCAAATATCTTCGGCTGGAGAGTCTTTTCTGCCAATAAAAGTTCCAGATAAGGATTTCTCAACACGTGCTACAAAACTGCTATTTCAGTTCAAAACCCATGTTGAAGGTGAACTATTTCCTTTAACACTAGTGCCTGCAGGCACTGGTGTTAACTTTCCATGGAAAACACCACAGGAAGATGGTAAACTAATGGTTGGAAATATGATATTACACCACAAATAAATGCCGACGTTTAGCTTATTGATATCGCAATGCAGCATGTAGCAGCAATGCAGCAATGCAGCATGTAGCAGCAATGCAGCAATGCAGCATGTAGCAGCAATGCAGCAATGCAGCATGTAGCAGCAATGCAGCAATGCAGCATGTAGCAGCAATGTAGCAATGCAGCATGTAGCAGCAATGCAGCAATGCAGCATGTAGCAGCAATGCAGCAATGCAGCATGTAGCAGCAATGTAGCAATGCAGCATGTAGCAGCAATGCAGCAATGCAGCATGTAGCAGCAATGCAGCAATGCAGCATGTAGCAGCAATGCAGCAATGCAGCCCTTCTCATCTGCTTAGAACCTGCAAATATATATGATGGGAAGCCAACAACATGCATAGATGTTCATTGCAGACACAGTAATAAATATAATTAGCATACGAGTATGGACATTCTTTCGAAATCAAGTCTACCCGGAACTCGGCATTGGAATGAACTCGGCATTTTGTCAGTTTCGGTTTATTGCGCGAAAGTAATGTTGCAATAATAGACAATCCCTCTGGCTGAAAGGACCTTTACACACAAAAATAAGAGTTGTGTAACACAAAACAGTCAGTAAAACAAAACAGTGTAACAGTCCGTCCCTGTAGCTCAGTGGGAGAACGCTGGACTTCTGACCGGTAGTGGCAGCCCGGGTTCGAGTCGCTTCGGCGCTCGCTATTTGCTCCTGACTGGGATGACCTGCGGCTGGTGGCAGCGGTCGCACTCAAGGTCAGGTGACGTCAGTGAGCGGGGCGGACCGTGTCCAGGTATGTCGGGCACGTAAAACTTTCGTCTCTAAATTCTGCCGGCCAACAGGAATTGCGCGATCGGGTGGTGAGGTCAGAACCTGCACAACAAGCTCTGCTTAGCGCGGGTCCTGACCTCGGAAATCCATCCATACAAAACATTCGGACTAATTTAAAACAAGCAAACAAACAAACAGAAAAACAGACAGCCATCAGGTGTAGGTACCCTGCCAACGTGAACGGCCTGCTGAGCATCCATCAGACGAGTGAGTACCAGACGGCCAGGTCCACGATTGCTCACATCTTAGCCATGTTGCTTATGTTGATGGAACTAATTTAAAGTTTATGTAAATTGTTATCACAGTATTGGACAAAAGTGAAATAAGGGCATATGTACACAAACTAGTCTAACTCAAGAGTCTGCATTGAAGCATAATACGTTTCTTTCCTTCTCATCCGCAGTCGCTGAGCCGGTCGTGGGAGCATGCCCATTGCTCAACTGCAAGGTATGCTGTACCGCAATACAGAATGGCGATGCGGTGCAGTATACATTTAATTCGAAACGCATCCGACTGAATGTGACGAGATGTTTGATGTAAGATGAGGTGCGACACCCTGGCAGGCTATTTTTCGTTACAAGTTTTACATTGCCAAAATCCAAGCTTTGCATTGAGCAAAAGTTAAGTCACGTAATGGGACTAGCGGATTGAAGGGGAGGGGGCGAAGAGGACCATGCCCAAAGCGCCTGATATTGTCCGATAATTGACAAATTGTCTAACTTTAAAGAAAATCTGAGCAGCTTTTACTCAGGTAAGTTTGTTTTAATCAGTTTTAATGCGTAAGGAACGGAACTCCGATGAGTTGTAAAGTTGTGTGAGACGTTTTGGGACTGAGATGCCATCAACGTCTGCCCACGACATCAACACAACATCAACGTCTGCCCACGACATCAACACAACATCAACGTCTGCCCACGACATTAACGTCTTCTGACATACTTATAACGGACTCAGAGTTGAATCACGAATCGTCTCATGAGCAGAGGCGTAGCCAGGGGGGTGCAAATGGTGATCCTGCACCCGGGAGATTTTGCCGGGCCCCCTATGCCCGGCTGCAACCACACGGCCTGGCGGCCGTCATTTTATGTTGTTGTAAAACACCATGAGAAAAGCGGATCCAAAGCCCTCTCACACAATACAAGGGCCCTCCTAGTCTGTCAGAGAGCCCTATGATAAGGAGGAAGAACCCTTTCGTGAGCCCTCTCAGCAGTCACGTAGCTAAGGGGAGCGGTGGGTGCGCCCCCCCCCCCCCCCCTGGAGGCCAGGAGGGCCCTTTTCGGCGGCCGTAGCGCGCCGAAAAGGGCCGACGAAACCGCGCGAAGCGCGGTATCATGGGCTCTTTACCACGCGAAGCGTGGTCTTTAAAGAGTTTAGAGCACTTCAGAGGCCCTTTAGGATCACCAGGCCCCTCTCTGAAAGACCAGAGGGCTCCTTGGACGTTCAAAAGAGCCCTGTGCATGTCAGAGGGGCCCCTGCCCAGACCGAAAGGGGCCCTGATCGGGTCAGAGGGCCCCCTGAACACGTCGAATGGGCCCCTAGCCAGCACAGAGGGGCCCCTGGGTAGGTCGAGAGGCCCCTGAGCATGTCGGCAGGGCGACACAACAGCCCGCACAGTCTCTTGCCAGGTCATACTGGCCCCTGAGCAGGTTGGAGGGCCCCTGGACAGACCCCAGAGAGCCCCTAGGAAGTTCAAAGGGCCTCTGTGCAGGTCAGAGGGGCCCCGACCAGACCGAAAGGGTCCCTAGGTGGGTCAGGACGGCCCCTGAACATGCCGAATGGGCCCCTAGTCAGCACGGAGGGGCTCCAGGGCAGGTCGGAGGGCCCTCGGAGCATGTCGCAAGGCGACAAAGAAGCCCGCGCAGTCTCTTGCCAGGTCCAAAGGGCCCCTTAGAAGGCCGGAGGGCCCCTGGACAAACCAGAGCGGCCCTGGAAAGTTCGAAATGCCCCTTTCCAGATTGGAGGGGCCCCTGACCAGACCGAAAGGGCCCCTGGGCGGGTAAGAAGGGCCCGAACATGCCGAATTGGCCCCTAGCCAGCACGGAGGGGCCTCAGGACAGGTCAGAGAGCCCCTTGAACATGTCGGCAGGGCGTCAAAGCAGCCAGCGCAGTCCGACCATAAGAGTCGCTGGGTAGATCGGAGGGGCTCCTGGGCAAGTCAAAGGGGCCCCTAGCTAGACCAAAACGGTCCCTGGGCCGGTCGAAAGGGCATTTGAACATGCTGGATGAGTTCCTAGCCAGACTGGAGGGGCCCCTGGGCAGGTCGGAGGGCCCCTCAGCATGTCCGCAGGATGACAAAGCAGCCAGTTCAGTCCCTGGCCAGGTCGGAAGGACCTCTGAACAGGCCGAATGGCCCCTTGACACATAAGAGGGACTTCTTGGAAGGTCAGAGGAGTCCCTGGTGGGACCGGAAGGGCCCAAAGCACGTAGAGCTCCCAGATGAAGATTAATTACAAAGAGGACTTACTCCACAATAAAAAGATTAAAATCGGAGCTTTCGGGTATATTGTAACACCCTTCGTCAGCGATTAAGAAGCATTTGGTAACAGGTCATTGTTCGTATTTAAGACGAGCAATGACATGTTACCGAATGCCTCTTAATCGCTAACGAAGGGTGTTACAATAGCCCGCAAGCTCTGATTCTAATTTTTCTTGTAGAGTAAGCCCTCTTTGTGTTTAAGATATATCACCTACTCCACATCATGTCTTTTCGCGGATCCCAGATGAGTCTCTGAACAGGTCAGAAGGGGCGTTTAAAAAGGTCGGAGGAGCCCCTAGGACGATCTGAAGGGGACCCTGGCCTTCAACAGTAAGAATGCAGTTGTCCAGGGAATAAAACTCAAATTTTATTTAACTACAATTCAATTATATGCCGGTGATAAAAAATAACGGGCCGTTTCTCGGTGCACTTATGTTGTATATGTTGCTACTTCCTATATAATTGGGGCAAAATAGTTCATTTTAGCACTTTTTACCGCACTTTTAAACGCACAATAACATTTTTAGAGGTCCCGCACCATACGGCAGTGCGACGCATTGATGAGAATAATGAGAAATATCTAGGGCATAAGACTCAATATTTTTCGCGCCGCTCCGCGGCGCAATTTGTTTAAGAGTTCCAGGTCTTGAGCTTAAAAAATATGTTTAGTTGGTATAGCTGATTCCAAATTGGTGTCGCTGGTTCCAAAGTTGATATGGCAGTTTGCTAACTCCAGCTCTTAAAAAGTTGGTTTGGCCCATGCCATACCTGTCATACTGAATTTTTCATCCGTGTCAACGTGCCTTTTCATCCCGTTTTGTTTGGCCCTTTCACGCTTGAGAAGGGGCCCTTGTCAGCGCGTCGGGAAGGGGGCCCTTTCTAGGGCGCCCCCCCCCCCCCCACCCCCCCTGGACGAAATCCTGGCTACGTGCCTGACTCTCAGAGCCTGGAATGGGCCCGCAAATGCCGTTTCGGATATTTATGGGGACTATCCCCCCCCCCCCCGACCGGATGCACTCTGTCTCGAAAAATGCTGGCTACGCCCCCTGCTCATGAGTCAATGTTTTTCGCTTGAGTCATAAGTTGAGTCGATTCCATTCCGAAACAACTTCGCGCTTGAGTCAAGAGTCGAGTCAACTTCCCTCCCGACGGAATAACTTGAGTCAAGAGTCGAATGATCTGTGGAGGTGACTCATAAATGTGAGTCAATGAATCATCGCTAAATAAAAACTTACACTGCGGACAATGTGAAAGTTATGACAATAATTGCTATTACATAGTGCACACTTACGTATAACCCCCCCAAACAAAAACTAAGGAATTTAACTGCATCATCATCATTTAAGTTTGGAAATAATTACAAAGGGTGTAAAATATATTTTAGCTTTGTGCCTTTATCGGTTACCTACTAATCAATCGACTAGTGATGAAGGCACGTGGTTTAAAATATTTTGTTGTACCTTTTCAATTTTTGCATTACAATTAGTATGAGGTGTGTTCTCTGTTGTACTAATTTTCCGGTTGAATTTGACTCTGAGTCACGTTCTGCGTCAGGATCAGATAACTCCCGAGTCAAAGTTCGATTCAAAGTCGATTAAAAAATAATAATATTGGTCTGAGTCAAGAGTCGCGTCGATAAGAAATTTGAGAGCAGTACTTGAGTCAAGAGTTGAATCAGTTCATCGACTGAGTCTGCCTTAGTCGACTAACAAAATGAGTGAGTTACAAGTCTGTTTCTTTGCCGTTCTGGATCCCCCTTACAGAATGAAACTAATAATAAAAATTAAATTGCGTTGTTTTACATGTAAAGCCAATGGATGAACTGTTCCAAATATGCTATTGAAATTAGCTATTTGGTTTCATTTTTCCATGCCTGAATAAATGCGAAGGTAGAATAATGTGCCTATACCTACAACAAGTTTTAGAATTCTCGAATAATATGAGTAAAAACGCCTTTGGCCGCTGACCGAGCAGGCTCACCTCCATAAGGCCAACAGCTTCTATGAAATATGAAAACAGTACGAAACAGAAGCAGCAATGAAACAGAACAGCTCACGTGGGCGCATGCACATTTGCACATTTGAGGGAGTCCAGGACGTGTAATCTAATCCGAGTGTAAAATGTCTACTGAATCGGGCTAGAAGTTGCTGAGATAGAAAGTAGTGGCCCGGCCCGCACGTGCAACACGTGCATAGTGACCTGCGTTCCGCTATGTACAAAAACCACTAACAGTGGTTTCTTAGGATGCGTGCACATTTTCATTCTGATAGGCCCACTACTTTCAGATATCTGATAGCAATGGGCGGCGCCACCCAGGAGAAGGGGCAGACTGCCCCCCTGGGAAAGAGCAGCGGGAGAAACGTTTTGCACCCCTGAAATTTAGCTATTGATAAAGCATGCTTATGTTCTAAAATTAGCACGAAATCGCAGCTTGAAGGTAAATACACGCCAGAACCCTAAGTGTTCAGGACATAATGAACAAAATAGACAAATAAGTGAAAATAAAAATAAGAGAGAAAA
>JAXIVJ010017781.1:20000-25143 GCA_036785665.1 Chirona hameri | reverse complement strand
TTTTTTAAATGTGGGATGATGACGTCATTATTGAGCTATATACCACCGCTGATTGGCTGACAAAGTGGGATTCGCTGAAAAAGTCGCTGCCAGCCAATCAGCGGTGGCACTAGCCTAGACCCCATTTTGCAAACTATAAATTTAATTGCTTAAAAACGGCTAAGTTTTGGGGAAAATGACCTTAGTATTTTCGACATTTCAATAATGGCCCAAAGATAATGGCTATCTCAGTTCAAAACCAATACAAAGGTGAAACATTCCCTTTAAGCTTATTTTCAGCCATAATTTCCCACTCCTCACCCCAGCTCCAAAGCAATCCTAGGACCCTGGAGAAAACACCCGGCCATGCAATGCAAACCGGTAATGTTAGCCCTGATATATGAGGGCTATTGGACCTACGACATGGGAATTCCCAGCCCACAGCACGCCAGTGTCAGTCGAAGTGAAACATTAAGTCATTTCGCAACTTAACCAGCATTCGGCCCGCCGATGACGTCGGCTGTCCTGCGCTGCGACTGACTGAATGGCTGCCCTGAAACCTGACCGCGTTCCCGCAGGAATGCGGAGGGTCGGGCAGAGGAACATCCAGCTGAGATGACCGCCCGAGAGAACATGCGCTTCATTTCCATCAGCCGGCGGGCAGTGGTTAAAACCGAAAACTCGGCTCTGACGGCCCGAGGCCCCAGGGCGACGGCCGCTGTAACGAAGCGGTGGAACGCTGCAGACCGACCGTCGGCCTGCCGGGCCCCCAGAGGTGACCAGTCACCACACCCTGTACTGTGGTGATGATGACTGCGTTTAGGGCGCCCCACTGCTCGGGTTATTCGGCATCGCTGTACTGTGAAAACGGACGTCTTTCTCATCTCCACGAGTCAATCCAACAACATGGCTATCTCAACTCAAAACTAATGTTAAGGTGGGAATGTCCCTTCAAGCTCGTACGATAGATAACTGCTGACCAATGACGCAAGCAAACCGTGTTGCCCCGAAGCCGAATCGCATTATGTGTGTTAGGGTCAAGGTCTTAGTGAGGCTACATACTAGGACATTTCGCGGTGCGAATTTCGCAATAACAATATTTTTTTGTCCATTATTTTCAGTGAATTCCTGCATCTCTAGCAGCC
The DNA here is from genome assembly GCA_036785665.1 of Chirona hameri. Classification (NCBI taxonomy): domain Eukaryota; kingdom Metazoa; phylum Arthropoda; class Thecostraca; order Balanomorpha; family Balanidae; genus Chirona; species Chirona hameri. Next base: position 24,019 of record JAXIVJ010017781.1, on the reverse strand, counting down.
GAAACGATGGAAATCACACCGAATGCAGACCAGTAGACCAGCGAAACTGCCGGTATACAGTGAGAACAGGCCGCGTTCAAACGGCTTTGTCAGAGAGTAACAGCGAATTAACGTCCAACACCATTGTCTACTGGATAACAAACTAGTGTGGACGGACAGCAAAAACGTCTAACGTTAACATTTGGAATATTGTGATGGCCCGCGTTATATAAGTTACTTAGCAACAAATAGACGCCGCATTAAAGGGACTGCCCACCTTTTTGAAAGTTGTCGAATCACACTTAATTGTATGTCTACATGTCAGGCGAGGTCAGCTGAACATGTTCGTTAACTTTTTTCCGAAAAAAAGCTTATCTGGGAAGATATTCAACTTTTAGTTTTAAGCGGAAAGTTGGGTTGGTGACGTCATATGATTTGTTTTTAATAACAGGGAAATCCTTTGTGCTGCCAAATGTATGGCACAATTTTTTGTCGACATCTATTGCGCAGAAAAAGCGAACCACTCGGTGTCTAGATTGGCTAGCACTATCAGCTGGAGTTGTTGCAGCAGTTGGCCGCCAGGGACCGCTAGTGAGCCAGGGTGTTATGACGTCGCAAGCAAATGGTACCACTAAATATTGATTGATTGATTGATTTATAAATAAATAAATATTTAGCGTTAAATATTTAACTGGTACCATGCGCTTGCGACGTCATAACACCCTGGCTCACTAGCGGTCCCTGGCGGCCAACTGCTTTATCTACTCCAGCTGATAGTGCTAGCCTCTAGATTGCGAACCACCCGGGGATCGAGAAATGAAAGACGAAAATATTCCAAGGCTGACCTTAAAACAAGTCGACTATCATTACCAGTTGGGTAAAGAGAGACGACGCTGTCGGTTTAGAAGCCCTATTCAAATACACATGGGCCTTATTTTTTACAGATGTCAAAATCAAACTCGAATATCTTTTTGATTAAATTATTGTGTTTGTTTTAACTGCTACCATACTTAATTTCAATGCGAAGCCATCAAAATGGCTATCTCAAATAAAATATAATGTTAAGGTGGGATAGTCCCTTTAAGTTTTAATAACGGCATTAAGGAGCCTGTCCCAAATGTCGTTCTGAAGAAAACATGTAGTTGCTTGAAGACATATTATATTATATTAACAGATTCCATCGTGTCCGACTTTAAGGCTAAAGATATAAGATAAGAACTCTAACATTCCAGGCAGAGAAATGTTAATAAGCAAGGTGGATAACAAGTCAGTGGTAAGGACTGAGCGATGTCAGTGCTGATAATATGACCACAATGGCGGCGGCAGGCGGGTCCACATGGTGACTGCACCGGCGTCACCGCAGTCATTTGCCATTCACGGACGGGGGTCACGTGCAGTGTCCAAAGTGACAACCGTTGTCACGAAGAAAATTAGTTATCGCAAATTTTGCATCACATTGAGCTTGTGCCAATCCGTCATAAAACAGGCATGCTGCTGTCTATGACTACCCACGAGCTAATGCAGCGCCACACTGATCTAGACAAGCAGTGGCTAAATCGCAATGGAAGGCAAGTTAATCGACGAAAAAGGCGACGCCAATACAATACGCCAATACGGCGACGCCAATACTTTACCTCTTCCCTATCTTTGTGTGTAGGTCTAGGTTGCATGTTATTATTTTCAGAATTCACTCGTGTTTTTACTGTTGCGCAACAATACAATTTGCGGCATAAAAGCCAATAGAAAATAGGCAGCCCAAGCCTTATAAGGTAGTCAGCCAATCAATCCAAGACACTGCAAACGTTCAATAAAGTCGAACAATGAAATATGACACCGACTAATACATCTGGGCGGTCAGAGTTTTACGGTCTTCGATCAAGCGTAGTCGTGTAGGTAATAGGTATCCACAATGTGTTTAAAATCAGCAGCTAATGACCACACATTACCGAGCTCCATGCCGCATGAGCGTTACCTTGAGGAAAATGACGCCTCAGGAAAATGACGTGCCACAGCTTCATTCGCAGTCGTAAGCCTAGCTTCCCAGAATAAATCAGTAGTTTATCATGGTAATATGCAGCATGCTCTGCAAATAACAATGCTTTCTTGCAATGGCGGCGCCACCATAGGGGCAGGGGTGGCAGACTGCAAACCCCTGCTGTGACACTGGGGTGGCATGCCACCCCTAAAATTTAGACCACCGTCAAAGTTTTACCGGTGCAGTTTTGTCAAAATTGTGTATTCCGACCGCTGTGAACATTATGGAAAAGTTCCCTTGACCCTTCGTCGACCAATGCAAATTTTAATCACGTTAGTCTATATTGCTATTACTTATTACTATTATATCTAGTCATGGCCATAATATTCGCCAATTTGACCGAAAATTTCGCTGTGTATCGGGTAATCTAAATTGACTAACCGAGAGCACGCCAATGCAACAGCTGTGCCGGCGCCACTGGGCGGGGCAGGACAGGGTGGCGGCAACGGGCAGAGCTGGGCGGGGCAGGCCGGGACACGCCAGGACGGCACAGAGGCGGGGCAGAGGCAAGACAGGGCAGGACAGGGCAGGATATCGCGGGACAGGGCAGGGCAAGGCAGGGCAGATCAACGCAAGGCAGGGCAAAGCAAGACAGAGGTGGGTCAGGGCAAGGCAGATGGTGGAGCAGGGCAGGGCAGAGGCAGGGCATGACAGGGCAGAGGCGGGAAGGACAGGGCAGACGCGTAATATTTTAATTAAATAAATACAATATAATTCATGTTAACCCGTACACAGGCGGGGTTCGCGCCAACCAGACTGCCGGGGGGGGGGGGGGCGGATAGCCACCCCCTAAGGTCTCAAAAACCACACGGTGTAGCGATAAGCGGACAACGACGTTAGCCAACTCAAGACAAGCTCCAACGAAAGTATACCGGTCATTTCTTAGGCCGGTCAATATTGAGGTCACCAGAGTTCATCAAAAGTCAAATTTCGCCTAGATATGGGTGTCCTTAACAAAACCGTATGTATGTATGTATGTATGTATGTATGTATGTATGTATGTATGTATGTATGTATGTATGTATGTATGTATGTATTGTATTGTATTGTATTGTATTGTATTGTATGTATGTATGTATGTATGTATGTATGTATGTATGTATGTATGTATGTATGTATGTATGTATGTATGTATGTATGTATGTATGTATGTATGTATGTATGTATGTATGTATGCATGCATGCATGCATGCATGCATGCATGCATGCATGTATGTATATATATATATATATATATATATATATATATATATATATATATATATGCAAATTTCTATAATTCACTAATTTTCTAGCCGTACGTCTGTCTGTGTATCGTTTGTGTGTGTCCTCATTTCTTTAGCCACACACACAGCACAGACGGCAGCACCGATGACTGTAAAATTTGCACACACGACAACTTCAAGCTTTTTGACGATCCACGGCAAAACATCAAGTCGCTCCGATGCCGGTGTCGGTCACAGCACGCGCCAGAAGGGGCATGTTTTCCTTCTCTCGCAATGATAAATCCGATCCAAATAGCCGTCGCTCGAAAAAGCTTTTAGCATTAGCTCGATGCTATTGGTTCCAGGGACCTCAGCTGAGCGGGGCCGCTAAATGACGCAAATATCTCAGGGTTTTTATGCATTTTATTGCTCTCCTGAAGTAGGCAGTCGGCAGTAGGCAAGAAGGAATAGCGCGTGAATTTACCAAACAAAAAATAATTCAAAAACAGTCAACTCCTCATTTTAATTTATTAATGACCAATACGCGTTTCTATAACTAGAATATAGTTACATTCTACAACTAGAATATAGTTATTTATATATATTTATAGAAACGCGTCTTGGTCATTAATAAATTAATATGAGGATTTGCCTGTTTTTATATATGTCAATATGAATATTAACAAAAGATAATTCATTTAATGTGGCGCAGTGCATTGAGGCCGAGTTAAATAACAGAATCAAGTAGTTTTATAGCCTTGGAATTGGTCGATTTAAGCAACAGAATCAAGTTGTTTTTC
>JAXIVJ010017781.1:0-15000 GCA_036785665.1 Chirona hameri | reverse complement strand
TTCGCTTTTAACCCTCGCCCTATGGGGGGGGGGGGGGGGGGGGCTGACAGCCCCCTGAGGTTTTTCTTTAATAGCTTTGTACACGTGCGGCGCATCTTGCTGACATTTTCGGTAGCTGAGTTTACAACAATTATACGTATGCTGTAAAAATTTACCTGAAATTGGTAAAGTGGTTTGGGAGATAATCATGTTTTGATGACGTCATGTTGGTGGAAAATATAAATATTTGAAAAATGGTAGAACACAGAGTTTCAAAGGAAATTGCAAACGCAATTCACCAAAGATACAAAATGGCATTCTCTTTAAAATGGCAATCTCGGATTTGCATTTTTGTTTGTTTGTTTTTTCACCCCTAAAATACAAAATAAAAATTGGGAAAAATCCCACAAAATCAAAATTTTCAAAGATGCCAGAAAAACCGGAATATATGTAAGAGAACTGAGTATGGACAATACCCATACCAAATTTCAAAGCAATATCTTCATTTTTGACTGAGTGATGGCTCCCAAGTGCAGGAAACTGATACGTCATTTTTTTAATAACTTTTATTTTGACCTTTTTGACAAGATACGAACAAATAATTACCGTTTCTGTATTTTTTTTTAGCCAAAACTAGTCTAGGAACATGCTTTTTTATTTACTTTTATCAATTTCTAATTTTTAGGTTTATGAAGAGCAAAATCGCTGCTCTGGACATGGTAAATCCGAGGTCATTCACTTGACCTGGAAGGTCACCCGTTGACCTAAAACCTAAAAATCGCATACTGTTAGATTCCTTTCATGACAGGCAACATGGGTTCTTACCGCACTGCTCTAAGTTGCTTGGTTTGGAAGTTAACAGGGTGGCCTGTCAGCCCCCCCCCCCCCCCCGTAGGGCGAAGGTGAAAAAAGCTCCCGTAGGGCGAGAGTTAAAATAAAAACGCTGATTTCCCGTGTGAACGACGCTATACAGTTCAATGGCACGGATGAGTTTTTGATGATGAAAAGAAATATGAAAACCGAAAAAGCTCATAAAAAGCGAAAACATCGGTTTTCGGTGTTCAGATTTGTTTCCATCATCAAAAACTCATCCGTGCCATTGAACTGTATAGTGTCGTCCACACGGGAGAAATGTTTATATTTTAAAAGCCCCAAAAATGTAACGTGGAGTCAGTACTTAAGACTTAATACCACAGCTGGAATAACTGACACAAATATGAAAGATAGTAGCAATAATCAGACTAGTTATTGATTCAACTTTTTTGGAACGATTCAATCATGATTCATTTTGGAATCTGAATGATTCAATCACCGTTCGATTCACGGATACAATTTTGAGAATTGATTGATTCCGACTCAAAGAATCAAAACAAATATTTGAATCGATTCACGTTTGATTCAACATTGAAATATATTAGGCGAATTTATGTCAAATCAATAAAAATGGGAACATGCATATATATAATCATTACAACATTGTTACAGCAATAGTATTTCAGTATAAATGAATGCAGCCACTGGTACTGCATGTATTTTCACAATTTACCAGTGTACTTGAATCGTTAAATGTTTTGATTCAATCAGCCTTGATTTGATGCGGGTTTTGAGTCAATCACGATTCATGAATCAAAAGATCTGGTGGTGAATCACTTATGTTTTGATTCAATGAATTTTGATTGAACGATTCCAATCGATTCAATCAGTGTCGAATCAATAACCAGTGTGAGTAGCATATCTCGATGCGTAAACAACATTTTGCCCGACATTCGGTTTATACTAGACAAACATGGTGTAGGTATGTACATTGTACAGGCATACTGAAATGTCCGCGGTCGAAACAGAGAAAACGTTGTGGAGTAGCGGATGCCCTCAACCACTGGAAAGTATGACTTGCAAGTGCACCGAAATTCTGGACTAACGCCAACCAAACTTTCCCCTTTAATCATGTCAGTTCAAAGGAAGCCCCGCACGACAGCGCGTCAGCAGTTGCCGCGCATTGGTCGCCTATTATCGTCACAGCTCCAGTCCAAGCCAGCCCCGCGGCGTGTTGCTCAACCATCCAATACCGGGTGCACCACTTTCAAACAATCTGATATTTAAGCTTATGCAACGACTGCTGCCAGACCCCGGGTGAGCCAGTCGCCGGCGAGGTAACGGGACAACCCGAGAATTGTAGCACAGCATGCAAGCAGGACGTAAATACGCTAAGAGGCGTTGCATCATGTCGGATTTTGTTTTGTTTTTCTGGCGATTTCCAGGGGCCTGCGCCAGTCACTATCACGCCACTGACAGACCGGCCAACCGTGGCAGAAGCTAAGCCAAACGTCTCAAGGTCCAAACACATCCGTCTCGTCACAAGAATGAACACGAATAGGAATAAATTAACACAAAGATCGGGCCACTCAGACCAAACTGGCAAATGCGCCGAACTCTCCCCCAGTTGCATATCAATTCATACTACAGCGGCTGGAGCTTTAAACAGTATGGGACGAAATGTCAGCATGTTGGTAGGTTCATAGCTGGAAATGCCCTGATTAATATAATAATATAATCAAAGCTGGTTAAAATTGGTTTGCAATTGTCAACAACGTGATCAGGAAATTCCAATGCACACAAACACCACCCATTTCCGGCGCCAAGTTAATGAATAATGATGAACACGGGCCCCTCATCTTGGTACGTTGAGTTCGGGAAGTTTGGCAGTCGTTATGATCCGGACAGATCAGAACTGTGGTTGGCGGCGGCGGCCGCCGGCATGAAAATGTGTTTTATCATTCGCGGAAGTTTAACTTTCGCCACTCAATTAGGCCGTTAGGTCGGACGGCAAAGTTGAGAGTTCACGCGGCGAGCGAAGGTCAGGGAGATGCTGCCGATCTCCCAGCCAAAAATTGATGCAATCAAACGTCTCACTCAGACTAAATACAAAACATCAGGGCTGAATTATATTGGTATTTTAAGAAGCCACTCTTCACGGACCGACGGGCGTCAGTTGCACAAAGACGAATCGACGAGCCTGTGCAATGTGGATGGTGGATACAAAGGTGTGGACAAAAACGTGTGGACGAAACATCAAAACAACATCAAACAACATCAAACGTGTGGACGAAAACCATCTTTGATATACTAATTTCGATAACCGGTTTTCGGATTACCGTTGCATTCTCCATGCTACGCTAGCATGTAAAGCTAAGATCCGAATGCTGATCGATTCCGCTTTGTAAGGCAACCCTCGCCCATCATTCCATGTCCTTGCCTCCACCCTCGCCCACCCTCCTGGCCTCCTCCGCTGGACGGCCGCCAGGCGGCGCCACTGTCGACCTTGGCCCATTCACCCTGCGCGGCGGCCACACCCGGGAGGCGGGAGCCCAGGAGGCGGGCGCATCTGGAGTCGATCTGGTTATCAATGTCAGTGACGACACACCGGGCCCGCCCGCACGGATACGGACGGAACCCGGGACGGAACCGACGAGCTGCGAGGCCCGACCCGGGGCGGCCGATACCACCACGAGTCACACTGATCCGACACCCGACCATGCACCGTTAGCGAGTGGCCACTGACCACGTGGGACAAGCGTGCAACTCCAGGAAGCACGCTGCTGGCTGATACACTATATACCCGCGCCACATGGACAATATACTCCGGGACGTGTGCCCAAATAGATTAGATTGGTGAAACTTTGACTATATGCTAGAACAGAAAGGAACAATTGAACATATGTTTCAAACTAATTATCCGCTTGCGCCTTGTATTCATTTTTTAATCGTATTCTTGCAAGCCCCTTTTGTTGAATTTATAGGTAAGGCAGCCTATGGGTTGGAGGGTAGTCGTGGCTAGAACACAAAGAGCTTGTAGAAAAGGCGGGTAGTCGCCCGCTAAAACTGGCAGCTTTTCTGCCTGAACGCTTAGCAAGTCGCCACGCGTCGCAAGGCTCAAGGTGATATGTAACACAGAGGCGCGGCTGAGGGTCAGGTCCCGAGACTGTTCTCAACTGACACCGTCTGAGAATTAAAAATCAATGTCAATTTTAAAGCAGAGTTAATGATAAAATTACTATAATATAAAACATATAACATAGCTAAAACATAACATATCGTTATCACTAATATCCAGTGGTGGGCATCGTTACTAAAAAAAGTGGTTCCGTTACTCGTTACTCCGTTACTTTGCGACAAATTTAACGGAAGTTACTTTAACGGCTAAGTATGCTTTGCATATCTCTACAATACAATCCTCTGTCAGTGTTTCCCTTTTCAAAACCACACGCAGTTGATCAACACCATTATCACGTGCCCTCCACCTCCACCAAGGTGGAACCATCCGGTGATTCTTCAGGGCTCTTTCTCTATTAGACAATGACGTCACTGGTGTCACCGCAACAGGCACGGTGTTCTTTTATCATTCATGCAATTTTGTGTCCCTGAATAGCGCCTGTATGCACCTTGCGACCATAGTTGCTTTTCATACGAGTAGAAATGAATCATCACCTGGCCTCCTGAGGTATAACGCGCAGTAGAGCCCTTCATGGGACACATTTTCAGCCCCCATCCCGTTCCAGCCCATTCAGCCAGACCCAAACTCGTTCCAATCCAAATCCGAATTCATAATTGATGGGGCTCCCATTCCCACCCGTTTCAGCATATTGCATGTTTTGTGGTGCTAAAAAAATGACATGGTCTGTCCCAAACCCGTTCCAACCCGTTACATTAAATAAAAAATGGCCCCATTCCCACCCATTTCCATCCTGTTCCATGGGTTCCATGGGGATTCCCATTCCATGAAGGGCTCTAACGCGCAGTATAGACTCGGTCAAGAATGCGCACCATCTACGTCACACACCATGCCAGCAGGTGGTCCAAACTGACCTACAACTGAAGCTTTCCTTCTCTTTTCCTTCTCAGGTAACGGTTACTGTATCATGCTCTCCTCCCAGTCGTACATGCACGGGAAGCAATCGTCGTGGACCCCTACGGGCCGGGCTGTCTGATGCCGGCCGCCATCTTGCCGGTACCAAAAAAGCGGCCGGCACCAAAAAGGTTAAAGAATGGGACTGGGGAGGCGGGTACACCGGCCGACATTTGGCAATATATTGACGCGGAACTACTTGTGGTAGCGCAATATGACTACTACTACAACGCTCCAAATTGAATGGAGAATCAAAGATTCTAGGTGTTGATATTTGTTCGCATTTTTTCACGAAAAAAAATATGAGCACCTAGAATCATTCTTCATTCAATTTGAAACGTTGCAGTGGTAGTCATATTGCGCCACCACAAGTAGTTCGCTCAATATATTGCCAAATGTCAGCCGGGGTACCCGCCTCCCTATCCTTTAACACGGGCGGTCGCGCGCCCGACCGCCTTTTTGGTACCGGCAAGATGGCGGCCGGCATTAGACCAGTCTGCCGGCCAATGCGCGTTCCATGTTATAGAGTTCAGTGCATACATGTCACGCTTATGGCTTTCAAGCTTATACCAAATGCGCTATCATCTGTCTCATTACATTGATTCCGTATTTTGATTTTACTTTACAACATATACAGAACATATAAAGCAATACAGTTTTCGGTTTGTATATGGTACTTCTATTTTTCCCGCTAGTGGTGCCCGTCTCGTTCACACCGGCCCATTATCTCAACACAAAATTAAGGGAGTAACGGAGTAACGGACTTTATTATAAAGTAACGGAAGTGACTTGGCCCGTTACCTGTTTTGAAAAGTAACAAGATCGTTACTCCGTTACTGAAAACAGTAGTTCCGGTAACGGAGTAGAGTTAGTAACATATAAAGAACATATACAACAATACAGTTTTCGGTTTGTATATGCTACTTCTATTTTTCCCGATAGTGGTGCCCGTCCTTTTCACACCGGCCCATTATCTCAACCCAAAATTACGGGAGTAACGGAGTAACGGACTTGAAGTAACGGAAGTTACTTTGTCCGTTACCTGTGTTGAAAAGTAACGAGATCGTTACTCCGTTACTGCAAAAGTAGTTCCGTTAGTAACGGAGTAGCGGAGTAACCGAAGTTGCCCACCACTACTAATATCAACAATGATCCCGTTCGTCTTTTTATGGGGATAATACATCGTGGATTGAATTTGGGTTTTAGGGCACCGCAACTCATGTGGTTTAATGGCGCGGATAATAAATCGTGAATAACTAAGAAGGTAATAATGAATTTGAAAATAATGATCAAAATAATTGCAATACAAAATGAATATGATCAAGTATTATGAAATTTACGACAGAAGACAAAAGGAGACTATATTAAAGAAGATTGACGACGCCACAATCTTAAGGATTGCAAACATTAAAGAGCTGAGTTCAGCATCAGCCAACAGGGGAACGACCATGTATGTTACAATGTTAAATCGCCTTTTCAGGATTGCCATGGAATGAGTTTCAACAGATGTGAGTTTCAATGAGTTTCAACAACACTTCAGAATGCATGGAAAGCGAAACAAAGAAACGTCTGTGCGGTACGCTAAACATATGCCGATAATTTGTGTTTGGTCGCTTCGATTACAAGGACAGTTTTTCGCCAATGTATACACCAAGGATGCGTGCGATTGCCGAACCTAACATTATGAATCCAACGACGAGGACACGTCTTTATAAGCATCCTGTTAGCACTCATGTCGCGACATGTCTAAATTTGGACACCATTACTCCGCGTGTGGTCACTAAACTCGCACCTTCACCCTCTACCTGCGACTTCACCTGGCGCCGGAAATCGGCGACAACACGCAAACCCAATCAGCCGCTCAGCGCCCCTCACCCTCCCTCCCTACCTCGACAGAGCACAATGCCCTCCCCTGTCCCACGTTCCTCCCCTCTCCCCCTCCCCTCCCCGGCCGCCACATGCCAGCGCCATGTGAGTCCCCCCCCCCCCCCCCCCCCCCCCCACTGGGAGATGGCCGGCAGGCAGTGCGCCGCAGTCCCCCATTGCCCGCCCCCGCCCCCTCGCAAACGATTGATGGTGTAGGTGGGGGAGGAGCGCCCCTTTACCTCGGCCGGTGGAGTCGAGTGACCGCCAGGTACCACCGGCATCACCCTGTGGAATGTGACGCCGGCAGGAGAGCGCGCACACGAAGAATGTGTCACTACTGGCGAGCACAAAAAAAAAACATTCAGCCAAAAAAAATCCCGGCGAAAACCAAGAAAGATAACCTTGTTTTACAGTTTCACTATCAGTCAATGTGAGTTCACAGTGGCAAGATTGGTGTCATCTCCCGGCAAAAAGTCCCGAGCACGCGGCTCGCTCGGACGGCGACACACCTCCGGCGCGCACGCTGGTCAGAGTCAGACACCATCGCACATGAAGGGTGACTCACCGCCAGCCTCCTCTGAAAAGAGGCGCACCCAGGCGCGGCGCGCGGGAGGGCAGCAACCGTCTGTCACATAAAATCACTATCGGCATGTGGCACTACGATCACCACAACAGGCAGGGGCTCCGCCACGGGGGGGGGGGGGGGGGAGGGACGTGTCCCCAAACATTTTCGGATTTTAACATTACGCCTATGGGCGTTGCATGGAAAGAATAGACTTCAGAATGCCTCCGTCCCCCCAACTTTCGGAAGGTGGCGGCGCCCTTGACAACAGGTAGCCCTATTTTACTCGTCCATGTTAAAGGAAATAGTTCACCTTCAACATTAGTTTTAAACTGAGATAGCAGTTTTGTAGCCCGTGTTGGGAAACCCATATCTGCAAGTTTTCTTGACCGAAAAGACTCCAGCCGAATATATTTGAGTTTTTGGCGAAGGAATGCGGTGCTGGCGAAATAATGTTGTACTGGTTCTAGCCCGGGCAGAGGGCTATACCATCATCCAATCAGCTTGCAGCTGGTGCTAGCAAGCGAATCGCCGGCCGCTGGTTGGCACATCTCCAATGCGAGTCTATCTTTAAGCGACTACTTTCGAATCTGATTGGCTGAACCATTTTTTACATTCGCGTGACGTCAGGACTCTGACTCAGAGAGTATGCATATAGTTTTGATAAACAATACAAATTTACGGCCTTCTGTCCTGAATCGGCACGATATAAGGCCATTTTTGACAATATAAAAAGAAATTGTATTAAAAATATAATCAAATCGTGTTGGGTAAAACATTTCCAAGGTGAACTATTTCCTTTAAGGTTGTGAACCATTTGCATGCCAACCACACGTCATTCGAAACTCCGAAGGGCTCCAGCTCCGTGGGCCCCGAATCGCCACAAAGCACTGCTGACCGTTCAATCTCGCCTGCCTTCCGTGGCTGACAGGGGCTCAGAACGGGGGACGGGTCCCGTCCGTTCCCCGGTAAACACCGAGGTGCCGCTCACTATCTGGCCAGGATAACAAAGCGCTGCGCAGCGGCCCAGGACACCGCGTCTGATCACCGGTCGTGAAGCGGCAGAAATCGCCCGGTGCCGCCCCGCCCCGCCCTGCGCCGGCCATGCTGGCAGCTGGGCCCGGATCGGTTCGCATGCCGTGACGATTGCCGGACTCGGGTGCATGTGCCTGTTCCGGCCGGCCGCTGATACCGCGCCGTACATACAGACTACAGTCAGTCGGTGTCGGCCGGCACACCGCGGTACCACGGACGACGCCAGCACACCGGCCAAACCACACCGTCCTGGCGTGCTTCGGCCCAGTTTGACGGATAAATGCACACACACACACACACACACACACACACCCGGGTATTGGTGAGAAACGGGTACCTTGAGCACCAGCGGTGAGACAATGAGGCATGGCATTCTGCGCGCTAGGTAGAGTCCGGCAGAAAACATCGCAGAGCGGCTGTGACGCATCGCTAATTCAAAACTCCGGCACAATCAGACAACGCGCCACGCCGCCATTACAGTCTTACAGACGCAGTACGTGTCATGTGGCTAACAATCGGACATATGACAACCGTCCAGACATTTGAACTGTGTTCCGAGAGTATAATTTTATGCAACTTTTAACGTGTGACAAGATGATAAAACATTTTTTCATCTTCATAACATCCCAGAAGCACCCAGACTGCAGACACCACACTGGGGTTACAACAAATGATTGCTATGCTTGAACAAGTGAACCGACTAGTCCGCAAACACAAAGCTGACATCTGCCCAAGCGGCATTCGACGAAATTCGGACAAAGAACATAATTAAAATAAACAATATTAACGTTATTTGCATGCCCAAACAGAACTACTAAAAAAAAACAGTCACGGATGTCGAGCAAGAACGCTTCTGCGCATTACCAGCCTTTGAACGAACGCCAACTTAACAGTCTGCCAAAACAGCATGTATGCAGTGCAGCAGATATAACCGGGAGCGGTCTTGAGAGGGGAAGGAGGCATGAATGACGGATGCCAATTTCCCGACAAGGGCGGGTCGTTACACCAAGACGATTAATCCTGCCTGCATCATCCATTCGCTCATAACTAGATAAACAACGACAGGTGTACTTCGCGGCGTCGATAACACGCGGAGAGAGCGGACAGCACAACAGCCCGACCCGGCCGGCAGTCGGGTCGGCCGAGTCGTCCGCACTGAAACAGCGGCATCGATTTCTGCGTCGCACGTCACAGCCAGCAAGACTGAGATGCCTTCTCAAACAGAGCCTGGCCAGCGTGCATAGCAACAGCACGCGGCCCGGCGAAAGCTGTGCTCGTCTCCCTCCGCTCCACGCTTCGCACGAGTCACACGGCGCGCTCTGTGCGGTCCGAGATTAACGAGCCGTTCCGGCCGAAGGACGGGCGTATAAGCGCGGCGTCCGCATGAACTGGCAGCCTTGATCGCCGGCCAAGGCCAGGCCGGCCGCACCACGTTTGCATTGCACGGTGCAGGGCGGCGGGGAAGGGGAGCGAGGGAGGGGGGCGGCGACCGCAGCTCGGTCACAGGTCAATCAGCATCTGGGGGTCGTCCTGCGTACAAACGAATATAATAGGGGAAAAAACAGCAAAACATCCACAAAGTTATAGACAGGAAAAAGTATCACAAAAGTGCAACATTTTAAGTGTTTTAATTTAAATTAATTTACAAAGTATATTTCCATGTAACCCTCCGACAACACATTCCTTTATTTAAATACACAAATCAGAGTAAGCCATCGACTGTGCCCTGTGTGTTGGCTATGTTTTGGCGTGTCTCGACGAGTGATGACCGTGTCGCGGTAGGGGGGGGGTGGGGGGGGGGACCGTCCACTGACCTCGCCATGCGTGTCCAGCCGCCCGTCCGGTGAGTTCTCCGGCAGCAGGGTAGAGCCGGCACGCAGGCCATCAGGTCGCCGTCGCTGCTGCTGTCCTGGTACAGCAGCTGCAGCTCGCAGACGCACACCACCTCCTCGTCCCGCCACGGCTTCACGAAGAAAAAACTCGCCAGCGCCAGCACGCGCCGCCGCCGCCGCTGACGAAGCTGAACGCCTTGTGGAAGACGTAGGGAGCCGTGCTGGCCGCACGGCGAGCCGACCACCTGCCAGGCCTGGGTCGGGTCAGGTCAGGTCAGATTAGGTCGGGTAGGCCAGGCTACATCAAGGCAGGTCAACCGCCCCAAAACGAGGCTCAACAGCGATTTTCGCAGCTAAGCCGTTCGCATAATCCCGCCGAGTGACCGTATTATACATGCAATGACACCTTGCAAAATTTACAGACAGGTTTTGAATTCAACATGGAAATGCAAGTTCACATATGCACATCAAGCATAACTAGAAACGGTGTGCACAATCGAGCAGCAATCACGTGACGACAAACCGGTTACCTGCAGCGTCGCCACATCGGCATGGAAACGGCGCCCGAAAGTTTTCCTCCAGTGAAATTCTGCGGCGATTTTGCCCGATCATAAATGACAGTGAGAACACCGGGCCAGTTTCATAATGCCAGGCCCACCCAGGACAATACAGCTTCATGCTACGTACAATATCACAAAGTCGTAGTACAACATTTCCGAGGAAACAAGTTTCCGGTGTTTACTAAAAAACAAATTAAAAAAAAATCAATTATTTTCTGAACAAAAATAAAATTCCCACCTTTTTCACAGTTGGTGTTTATTCACATTTGTTGTTAGGCAATTACTAATTATCTTAACAATATGGTGTTATTTAATTTTTATATAAAATATCTCATTACAACTAAAATGAAATTAACAGAACAATCCAAGACAAGCCTTGCCGGCATTGATTTCAATGAAGGCTAGCAAGCCTCAACCGACGATCTCCCTCCAAACCTCTGGTATTGATTGGGGTACTCTGTAATAATGCCGGTCGCCAACTTACCCGGAAAATGTTTCACCTGCGAGAAAACACTCAAAAATGAAATTAACTTCCAATTTTCAACATAACTTATTTTCATTGTCGTAAAGCTACATTTTCATAAAATATATATATACGTAAATATAATTGGAATTAATTATTCAACTCGTCATATTCAATTATTTCAACCCCATTAAACATTTCCGGCCATAGCGGTTGCCTTCCCGGCGCCTTCCCACCCCTGGACGCCAGCGCCGCGCGAAAACGCGCGCTGACCTCCACCAACGAAACCCTCAGCGGTGACAACGGAGACCTTCCACCGTCCCGATTCTCTCCAACAGAGCCTTGCAAATAAACGAAACCAGCTCAGACAGACGCAGAATCACTAAATCTATCAGTAAGTTAAAAAATCTTACTCAACGCAGTCCTGTGACATTTTGAAATCACTTTATTCGCCACAGCACACACATCACCCCATCACACGCGAGCACTCACTCCGGTTCTATTTACTGTAATTACATGACGTCACGAGTGATAAGTAGTTACTACTTCGTGCAAGAGAGGGGGTTTCTAGCCATAGTGTCGACAAGTTCAACATGCCTGCAAAAGTACTTGTAACCAATTCCGAATAGAGCTGACACCTTAACCATCTCCGAAACCCGCCCTTCTCATTCTGCCCGCTTGTCCGTTTCGCATCAGTCCTAAGACATAAAAGACATAAAGACATAAAAGAAAAGTGCAACAAAGAGCTCTTGGGCCCATCCGAGGTTGCACCCCACCCCACCCACACCCACACCACACCCCACCCACCAACCCACCCCCCACCCCCCCCCCCCCCCCCCCCTCCACCAGTCTCGCCCCTTCAAATCACCTTACTCTACTGCATAAAAGAAGGCTAATCCCACGAGTATTTATGAACTAATCCCTTCTCTGTAAAGTATTTATCTAATCTAATTATGAAGGAAGCAAGTGTCACTGCATCAGCGACATCCCCTGGTAGCATATTCCAATGTCCTACAACCCTTCTACTGAAAAATGACTGTCGTAGCCTAGTCCTACTTTGTTTCATGAGTTTATGCTGATGACCTCTACCTCGATTTTCCCTATTGAACTCAAACTACCCTTTAATATCCAGAATGCAGACTATTTACAAATTTGAAGACTTCAATTAGATCTCCTCTTAGCCTTCTATATCTAAGTGAAAACATGTTAACCTCGAACATGTTAGCAGAACAAACTCTACCTCCAAAACATTCAACTGGAAAATTATCATAAATGACTGGTGTAGTAAAACCTTAAATTAGACTTTGCCTTAATTAACATCTCAATTTAGCCCTGATGATAAGTAACACCACTTGTGGAACGAACCAAAATTTTACAGCGTTCATCGACTGAAGGCTATTTTTTTACCAAACTGATATACTGCGAAGTTGAAACTGACAAAGGACTTAGAACGAACATTGATGAGATTGTTTTACAACTTTTAAAAAGAGACAGTACAGTTCCTTTCTGTTAGTAGCTCCACATGACACGAACCACGCCAACGCAGTCCACATCGAGAAGAAAGCGATCTGCTTGCCTCGACGGCAAAACGTGAGCGAAGTAGGTTCAAGACTCTGCACATTGCGTACGGAAGTGTAGTTTTCTCAATAGTACTACAACTGGGTCAGTAGTTCGCTGTCACTACCCTTCCTCTCCAGAATCCTCTTCCTCTCCAGAATCCTCTTCCTCTGGCCTTGTCGGCGAAAATCAAATTGTATAAAAGTACGCGAAATTGTATTGCTTCGCAGTTTTGTACTTTGTTGTTGTTGTTGTAATATCTCAAAGGTAATGCTAATTTGAGAACCTTTTCTTACATTGGCGAATCAGTGCAACAGCGCTCACACGGTCCACAGTCGAGTACCTCTAATTTGGAGGATGAAAATGGCCGCTCTGATACACACTGTCACAATAAGTACTCATTTCGAGCAGCCGACCGACAAGTACCGGACAGAAAAGCACTTGATGCCATCACTATCTAAAACCAACTGTGATTTGCCGTGTCAGGCGCTGTCTCCTATGCAGATTCAGATGCAGATGCAGAGTGATGTATTATTCGACAAGTAGGTATGTGTTTACTGTGGAATATAACAAAGAGATTGTTGGTGAGTTCATAGCCCGTTATAGCCCGGGACACCATTCAAAGTCCATTCAAAGTGCATAGGCATCCTACTACTTTTTGTGGCAGTTCTGTAGCCTTGACCTGAGTTTTGGAATTAGCTTACACAATTTGGAGATTGGTTTAGGGTTTAGCAACACCCGTCTTATACGATTTGCTATCTAGAACTTAACCTGTTCCAAGGATACCTTGACCTGTGGTGGTGGCTGTGCCACCTCATACAATCTGTTGGGGGGGGGGGGTTGATTTAGCCCAGGTTTGTTAGCCCGGACAGCAGTAATCATACCCTTGCACAGCTTCCTGTTTGCATTTTTGGGAGTGCAGTTATCTTGAAACAATCACTGAACAACAGATGGTTATGAGACGGGAATAAGAACGTGAATGGTCCACAAGTGGTTAAATTAAGTAGGCATCTACTTTTTTGACATTGTTGTCTGCTGCCAGATAGGTAGACTCAGGGGGACTTAGGTATACTTAAGCATTTGGAACCTAATGCACTGCTAAGTCAGTACAGCCAAGCCAACCATGGTCAGTTATCTGACATTTTAGGGAAATATGTTTTGCTGAGCATTCTAAAAACATCACAATCATGCCTAATCATAGATGGTGACATCAAAATAAATAACTTGAGGCAGTGGCAGATCCAGGACTCAGTGAAGGGGATGGGGGACTGCCATGAAGCAAAGTGACCCACTCTCAGACTTTGGTCTGCCCGTTGACCATGAATACAAATGTAGGCTAGGATGGACCCTCATAGTTCAAAATGGTGCCTTTTGCATGTCAATATGGGTCTATACAAATCAGAATTAACCCTCCTGCAAAACATAATAGGCCCTCTGGGGGGCCAGGGTTGGCCCTCTGGAGGCCAGGGTTGGTCCTCTGGAGGTCAGGGGTCTGGTCAGCCTCTGGAGGTCAGAGTGGGCCCTCTGGAGGTCAGAGGTGGGCCCTCTGAGGTCAGAGTGGCCCTCTGGAGTCGAGTGGGTCCTCTGGAGGTCAGAGTGGGCCCTCTGGAGGTCAGAGTGGGCCCTCTGGAGGTCAGAGTGGGCCTACTGGGGCATTACATGTCAAATTGATCACCAAAATACAGCACCCTCTTCTGACTTGCTTCAAACTTTGCATGCATGTCAGTTTATGGCAAAACCATCGCAGGTGCTTTGATGTGGAAATTTGACCTGGGGCCACTGAGGCTAGAGGTCATTGAACTTTTGAACTTTGACCTGACCCCTTACATTCCAAAGTTCAAGAGCTATAACTTTGGCAAGTCTGTGGTCCTAGTCTCATAAAACAAAATGCATGCAATAGGAATGGGCCAACTTTATTTTGCACATAAAACATTTAAGGTCCATGACCTTATGACCTGATTTGACCTTGCACTGAAATGTTAAAATTTGAATAGCAAAAATCATGCCACCTCATATTTTGCTCATGCTTACATATAACATTGCCCAACATCAGTGGCATACCCAGGTTTTCACTCCAGGAGGGGGCCATTTTTTTTAATCCAGGGGGGGGGGGGGGGGGGGGGGGGGCATAAGGTACTCCCACCAAAAAAACTCACCTGATTTGGCCCACTATATTTTAGAGAGCGGCATATTTTCAACAAAAAATATAAAAACAACATTTATTTTTTCGAAATAGGGCCCTT
>JAXIVJ010017780.1:0-25143 GCA_036785665.1 Chirona hameri | reverse complement strand
ATATATATATATATATATATATAATATATATATATATATATATATATATATATATATATATATATATATATATATATATATATATATATATATATATATATATATATATATATATATATATATATATATATATATATATATATATATATATATATATATATATATATATATATATATATATATATATATATATATATATATATATATATATATATATATATATATATATATATATATATATATATATATATATATATATATATATATATATATATATATATATATATATATATATATATATATATATATATATATATATATATATATATATATATATATATATATATATATATATATATATATATATATATATATATATATATATATATATATATATATATATATATATATATATATATATATATATATATATATATATATATATATATATATATATATATATATATATATATATATATATATATATATATATATATATATATATATATATATATATATATATATATATATATATATATATATATATATATATATATATATATATATATATATATATATATATATATATATATATATATATATATATATATATATATATATATATATATATATATATATATATATATATATATATATATATATATATATATATATATATATATATATATATATATATATATATATATATATATATATATATATATATATATATATATATATATATATATATATATATATATATATATATATATATATATATATATATATATATATATATATATATATATATATATATATATATATATATATATATATATATATATATATATATATATATATATATATATATATATATATATATATATATATATATATATATATATATATATATATATATATATATATATATAATATATATATATATATATATATATATATATATATATATATATATATATATATATATATATATATATATATATATATATATATATATATATTATATATATATATATATATATATATATATATATATATATATATATATATATATATATATATATATATATATATATATATATATATATATATATATATATATATATATATATATATATATATATATATATATATATATATATATATATATATATATATATATATATATATATATATATATATATATATATATATATATATATATATATATATATATATATATATATATATATATATATATATCTATCTATCTATCTATATATATATATATATATATATATATATATATATATATATATATATATATATATATATATATATATATATATATATATATATATATATATATATATATATATATATATATATATATATATATATATATATATATATATATATATATATATATATATATATATATATATATATATATATATATATATATATATATATATATATATATATATATATATATATATATATATATATATATATATATATATATATATATATATATATATATATATATATATATATATATATATATATATATATATATATATATATATATATATATATATATATATATATATATATATATATATATATATATATATATATATATATATATATATATATATATAATTAAGATCAAGGAGAGCATCCGGTACCATCTCAATTTACTTCTTCTTAGTTCTCAATTTGATTATCAGTTTCAGTCTTGGTAAGCCTGTCATTGAATGTTCCCAACCTCCTTTTCCCGAGTATAAGTGCAGGTAACACGGCAGTGCCGTTGGCATGTATTATAAAATACAACAGGTACGGACGTTGACAATAAATATCACAACACTAACACAAAATACCGCATTGCAATCCATTTAATAGGCGGGCTTGTATGCTGGGGCGGGCTTGTAGGGGGCAGGATTGTAGCGGGCCGGGGCGGGCTTGTAGGGGGCGGGCTTGTAGGACGGGGCAGGGTGGTACTCGGGGTACTGGGCTTCTCCCTCGTAGGTGACCTCGGCGTTGAATCCACCGTAGTGGTCGGCGGTGTACTTGACGTGCTGGATGCGGCCGTCGGGAAGCGCCACCGAGTAGTAGCCCTGGGTGTTGTGGCCATCGCTCTCCTCCTTCTTGGCGAAGTTGGTGCCCGTGTATTGGTCGTTGACGGCGTAATCGTAAGCGAACGGCTTGGGCTCCTCCTTGTACTGGGGCTCCGGGTGGTACGGGGCCGGCTTGTAGGACGGAGCCGGGTGGTACGGAGCCGGAGCCGGCTTGTACGGAGCCGGAGCCGGGTGGTACGGAGCCGGAGCCGGCCTGTACACAGGGGTATCCGGTGCCGGCGCGGCGGCAGCCACGGCCAGAAAAGCGGCGACGATGAAGACCTGGAACACGTCAAAATTAATTCAAGCCGCGCATTACCACATTGAACACTAGGCACGGATAAGTGCCTCCTAACCATAGGCGAAGTAAGGGGGGGGGGGGCATGATCACCACTTGTTGGTCACAATTTGTACTAAAGTCTTCTGTTGGCTTAACGAGGAAAATATTAGAGAGCGAAAGGCAGGTCAACATGAGAAGAGGCAAAATCTGAAGAAAAAGGCATAGGGGATCGGGTGCTCTCAAGACGACGTCAAAATTGCACTGCCTCCACCGCTTCTCATGAAGGTCCTGCGTTTATTTTCCTAACAATTGAAGAGACATCACAAACAGCTGGAAATCTGAAAATCCCTAAAACGGTTATTTAACAAACAAACATAACTAGGCTATCAGCATAAAGCTTATAAATCACACAAATAATAAATCACAATTGCTTATTGCACACAGGAAAAACTGTATAATTCTAGCAAAATACACACGGCATATGACCCACGCAACACATAGCTCTATCACAAGTTCAGGACACACACACACACACACACACACACACACACACACACACACACACACACACACACACACACACACACACACACACACACACACACACACACACACGCACACACACACACTGGAACGGTTTGATGCCGCCATCAGTCGCCAGAGGGCAGTGAGAACGGCGGGCACCTGGCAGCTGACCGTACCTTCATGGTGGTGTGGGTGGGATCCGTTCGGCAGTGGAACTGGTGCTGAGCTGTGACTGAGCCTCAGTTATATAGGCGGGCCGGCCGGCAAGGGCGGAGGTCACGGCCGCAGCGCTCCAGTACTGCCACTGCAGAGACGGCTCCACGTTCCTCCGGCCAGGGCAAGGTACGGGGAGCCTGAGACAGAAGGCCAGGACAGGGCACGGGGAGCTCGGGACAGCAGGTGAAGGCAGGCTATGGGAGCCTGGGACAGCAGGCCAGGACAGGGTATGGGGAGCCTGGGACACCAGGATATGTGGAGCCTGGGAGAGCAGCGCAAGGCGAGCCTGGGACAACAGGCCAGGGCAGGGTACTGGAAGCCTGAGCCAGCAGGGCAGGACAGGGTACGGGATCCTGGGACAGCAGGAGGACAGGGTATGGGGAGCCTGAGACAGCAGGACAGGACTGGGTACGGAGAGCCAGACACAGCAGGGTACTGAGAGTCAGAGATCAGGATATGGGGACCCTGGGAAAGTAGCGCACGGCGAGCCTGGTACAGCAGGGTACGGAGAGCATGGGACAGCAGAGCACGGGGAGCCTGGGACAACAGGGTACTGGGAGCCTGGGACAGCAGGGCACGAGGAACCTGGGACAGCAGGGCTCGAGAGCGTGAGACAGCAGCCTAGGTCAGGGAATGGGGAGCCTGGGACAGAAGGGTATGGGGAACCTATGACAGCATGGCACGGGGATCCTGGGACAGCATGGTACGAGGAGCGTGGGGCAGCAGGTCAGGGAGAGCCTAGGACAGCATGGCAAGGGAAGCCTGGTACAGCAAGACATGGGGCCCTGGGACAGCGGGGTATGGGAAGCGTGGGACAGCAAGACATGGGAGTCTGGGACAGCATGGCAAGGGAAGCCTGAGACAGCAAGACATGGGAGTCTGGGACAGCGGGGTATGGGAAGCGTGGGACAGCAAGACATGGGGCCCTGGGACTGCGGGGTATGGGAAGCGTGGGACAGCAAGACATGGGGCCCTGGGACAGCGGGGTATGGGAAGCGTGGGACAGCAAGACATGGGGCCCTGGGACAGCGGGGTATGGGAAGCGTGGGACAGCAAGACATAGGAGTCTGGGACAGCGGGGTATGGGGAGCGTGGGACAGCAAGACATGGGACCCTGGGACAGCGGGGTATGGGAAGCGTAGGACAGCAAGACATGGGATTCTGGGACAGCGGGGTATGGGAAGCGTGGGACAGCAAGACATGGGGCCCTGGGACAGCGGGGTATGGGAAGCGTGGGACAGCAAGACATGGGAGTCTGGGACAGCGGGGTATGGGGAGCGTGGGACAGCAAGACATGGGACCCTGGGACAGCGGGGTATGGGGAGGGTGGGACAGCAAGACATGGGAGTCTGGGACAGCGGGGTATGGGAAGGGTGGGACAGCAAGACATGGGGCCCTGGGACAGCGGGGTATGGGAAGCGTGGGACAGCAAGACATGGGAGTCTGGGACAGTGGGGTATGGGGAGCGTGCGACAGCAAGACATGGGAGTCTGGGACAGCGGGGTATGGGGAGCCTGGGACAGCAAGACATGGGGCCCTGGGACAGCGGGGTATGGGAAGCGTGGGACAGCAAGACATGGGACCCTGGGACAGCGGGGTATGGGGAGCGTGGGACAGCAAGACATGGGAGTCTGGGACAGCGGGGTATGGGCAGCGTGGGACATCAAGACATGGGGCTCTGGGACAGCGGGGTATGGGAAGTGTTTCCCCGTTGTCGGTCCTCACATCCTCCATCTCATCAACCACTCCATCATCACATCCACCCTTCCCACAGCCTGGAAAATAGCACGAGTTACCCCATTCCACAAATCGGGCGACCGTTCAGATATGAACAATTTTCGGCCAATTTCGATCCTACCGGTGCTTTCAAAAATTGCTGAAAAAGTAGTGCCCGTTCAACTCGTATCTTACCTAGTCCACAACCACGTACTCTCCCCATGTCAGTATGCGTATCAACCGTGCCACTCCACGGAGGACGCCATGCTCGACGCTGTCGACTGAATCTAAAAAAGATTGACCAGGGCCAATTCGCGTCGCTAACGACGCTTGATCTGAGCAAAGCCTTCGACGGTGTCGATCATGGTGTCCTCCTGGATAAGCTTGAGTGGTATGGTGTGCAGTCGCCATGGTTCCGGAGTTACCTGCAAGACCGAAAACAGACGATAAACGGCGGCTCCTCCATTCCCCTCCCACTGACCCACGGAGTAGCTCAGGCATCCATCGTCGGACCAGTCCTCTTCCTCATCTTCATCAACGACCTGTCCTCCTTCCTCACCCACGGCCGCCTCCTGTCCTACGCCGACGACACCCAGCTCCTTGACCATTCCTCACCCACTGCCGACGGCCTATCTAACCTGAAGTTGCGGGTCGAAGAGTCGATTCTCCATCTCCAAAATTGGTTTCAGGCAAACAGTCTGAAAATGAATCCGAACAAGACTTTCTTTACCATCATCGGAACCAAAGCATCCATCAAAAAGGCCAAAGACTTTCACATCACTCTGTCCGGCTCGGAAATGTATCCATGCCAAAATGTAAAAATACTCGGAGTCCTCCTCGACCAGCACCTGACATGGGAACCTCATATATTCATGGTGGTCCGACGATGCAACGCCATCCTTTCATCCCTATACAAGATCCGCCATCACTTCACACCTGATGCCCTTAAACTCCTCATCCACGCCCACGTATTTCCCCATATCCAATACTGCCTATCCGTTTAGGGAGGAGCCGCCCAGTGTCACTTGCACCGAGTGCAAAAGTCTGTCAACTTCGCGGCCAGGCTGGTGACGGGAGTGCGGCGTTTTGAGCATGTGACACCTGCCCTGGTATCGCTTGGCTGGCAGAGAGTCGATGGGATGGTGCGCCAGCACGACCGCATCCAGGTGCACAGAGCGCTTAACGCCGAGCAGTGTCCTCCCGCCATCAGGGCCATGTTTGTCTGGCGAGCCCATGTATCGCTACGCGAGTCCCGAGCTGCTGCGGCAGGAGAACTGTCGTGTAAACTGTCGAGCAGCCAGCGTGCGTTTGCATTTAGAACGGCGAAAACCTGGAACACTGGCATCTCTAAGGTCTAAGGTGAACACCCGCAGTCGGGGTTGCGGTTTCCTATGTGCGGATAGCATGTGATCTGCATTGACCGCTTCAATTTTCTTATGGTTGGTGGTTAAGCCTCATACCGTGCGATGACAGGCCAACCATGTACAATGTGTTCTCTTTTACTGACCGCGATCGTATTGCTTTTGATCGTGTTTACACTGTGCTTTTGTATTTAAATATCACTACACAGTACTCTGACTGGATACGTAAAAGCCACAACGTGGATGTATCTTAATACATGACTTTGACTTTGACTTTGACTATGGAAGCGTGGGACAGCAGGTCGGGGGAGTCTGGGACAGGGGGGTAAGGGAAGCCTGGGACAGCAGGGTACGGGGAGCGTAGGACAGCAGGTCGGGGTGGAGTCTGGGACAGCGTGCACAATTGTTTCCGGTGGAGCCAAACCCTCACACCTTACAAGAGGGGGTGGGGGTGGGGGGTGGGGGGGGGGGGGTAATACAACGATGCAATTCCCCGATTCCACACAAACAATGCCGTTTCTGTTCCGGTCCTCTTCCGTTCCTGTTCGGTTCCGTTCCTGTTCCGTTCCTGTTCCGTTCCTGTTCCGTTTCTGTTCCGTTCCTCGAGATGTGATTGAGTTAATGTTGACATGTGAAATGGTGATGAGCTTAGTGTTGTCTCCCTTAGATAAGCTGGATGATGTAGACAGGTGAGTTGAAGATGCAGCTGACCCAGCCGAAGCCGCCCGGCGCCCGGGATCTGGGGAAAACGAAATAGCGCTTGTCAGACGTTGGCAGCGCAGCAGCGGGTGTTCGATTCCTAAATGAACAAATAGCGTACTCAAGCTGGATAACAAATGAAAGCCTGTATATAACCGGAAGTATAGAACAAAAGTGCATAATCGCTTGCATGAAATAATATGGAGAGTCGTGTACACACGGAACTACGCAACATGCAATCGATAGCTCAACTATGTTACTGGCACATTCAAACAAAGGAGCCATATGATACACACTGACTCAATATCTGTGCATTAACTAAACAGTTAGGTAAACATTGTATGAACAAAGTTAACACTAAATGAGATCAAACGAAATAGAGCTAAATCTCTCTCAATGCAACCATGCAAGTGTAGGCAGTGAACTCAATCACAGCCAGGAGTATTACATAACACTTGTATACGGACACTATGTAAAGAGTTAACAAACGGGCACCGCTACTCGACCGCCGCATGTGGATACCATGTGACCTGGAACTGGAACTGGAGCTATATCTGGAACTGTATGTAGATCCTGGACGGCCACCAGATGAAATTTAAAAGAAAATCACACGTTCCACTGGATCCTGTGCTAAACGTTCAAATTTCATTGAATTTGTTTCGTTCACAGAGTCGCGCCTCGCGCCTTAGAGCCAACAGTTTATCACAGTCTTAGAGCCAACAGTTTATCACCGTCTTAGAGCCGACAGTTTCTTGCTTGAAATGACATGGGTGATTATCAATATATTTATTAATAAATGAAATAACAGAGTCGATTATCATTTAAATAATGGAATCAAATACATTGGAATAAACATGCTATAATAATATATTGGTAATCATTCAACGTCTTTCAAACTATGGCTTTAGAGTTGTAAATCTATAGGACCTATATTGGATCCGATGGCTATCTCGACAAGATAATGTAAGCGAGTCCGAGGTGTAGTGGTGTGGAGGCCGGGGCTGACGGTCCGGCTGGGTCAACCATCCAGAAAGGCAGCACTGCACCGGTGCAATAAATGACACTTTAACAGATGCGACAGTAAAAGTATGGGGTAGAGAAGTACTGGAGAGGAGTCTCGCCGGTTTCACCATTGTTAATACGCGACAACCGCTCGAACGTGCTATTTCGCTATAGATAGTAAACGGCGGCCCGTTTATGCACGGGGTGGGACGGGAGACACGACTTTCGAATAGGCGAACAATTAAGTTGCCCACACTAGTGGTGATGATGTAAGAGCTTTCACAGCTTCAACAAAGCAGCAGCAAGGTGATTGTGGATTTTCTTCACAATATTGTTACAATTTGAATGGTTGAGGTATTTCATGAGAAGCGCTGCGGCCCCATTAAGTCACAGCCATTGCGCGGACAGTTCTGAAGCAAATCACTGCTTTTGTTAAAGAACATTACTAAGCAGCCACTGGAATCCGATCTCTCAAGCATTCCTTTGTATAGTGATCTACAGTATAGGAGCTGACCCCGTGTTGGCGCTCTGCCACCGGCGGGCGGGGATGATCAGACCGGTCAGACGGGTTCCCAGCTGGCTGGGCGGCGGGGATGTCCCGGGGGACCAGACCGGACGGGGCCGGTCACCGGGCGTCCTCGGACACCAGACGGCATGGCGCCGCCGGCCGGACGTCCGCTCTTCTTTCCGACTGGCATACAAACCAGTTTCGTCTGCCCCGTACAGGCTGCTGACCTAATGAGATAATAACCTATTCCACTGCTATCCACTGTTGTATGGCTTGGGGCCGACATATTTTGATTTAGACTGTAGTATCGGTAGTGTAATGCATGGCCAATTGTCTCTTTTTAATCCGACTAAATGTAAAATATGATATCTACAAACGAATAACACCAACACCAAATGCATGCAACATTTTAACACGTTAATTTATTATGTATTTAAAGCCGTACGAGTGTGTGTTACAGTGCAGCGCAGTGTGTGTTGCCGTGCGGCGCGCTGTGCCGCTGTGCCGCTGTGTGCCGCTGTGCCGCTGTGTGCCGCGCTCTGGTGGTATACGGATCGGTGGGGGGTGCGTGGCGACGCGCTGCCTCGGTACCCCGCCCGCACCAGAGGTCATGGGAGGGAGAGCCAGACGGCGCCCGCCGGCTGGAGGCCGGGTGGCGTAACCAGCACGTGCGCCTGACCTTGCCCGCGTCTCAGCGTGGGCCCGCAGTCAGAGGGCGGCCTGAGCCGAGCCGAGCCGGCTGCTGCTTGGCTGCTGCTGCTGCTGCTACCGAGGGACGGCCACACCCCCATCCCGGCACCGGCCTTTCCCCGCTCTGGCTGATGTCAATATCACAAGACCATAACTCGTGGCAACGCCCCTGCGGAGTGAACATAGGCAGGACGAGGTGCATTGATACACATGCCAAACCCAATAACCTAAGAATCACAGGAATTAAGTTGTGCTTCTGTTGGAGAAGCTTATATAGGGTTTCAATGAAGTTTCAAGATGTTTCCACTGACTTCCTTTTCCACCGTAGGATAAGCGTAACTACGTCGTTTGTAGACGATCACAAACTTGCATAAGAAAGGTGTCAATGAACTTTAACAGCTTGGTTGTGGTTTCCATTTAGCTGACCATTTAGTCAGCTATTATTTAGTGTTTATTACGCAAGTTTGCAGCAATCACCGATATAATTATCACATTGCATGCTGCAAGTGATTCTGAAGTGTCGCTCATGTAACATTCGGACCGTGTTATCAGTTTTAATTTATGTGATAGCCAGTTTCGGAGTCGCACGAGGAGAGTAATTAAATAGTTGTGGCGGGTCCCAGTTCACGACTGGCTCCGCTGAGAGGCCGGGCCAGTAGACTGTCATTAACCGTCACGGCTAACTGTCATATAACATGACACAGCGGGATAGGACAGCGTGATAGGACTGACTGTCATGAACCGTCACGGCTAACTGTCATATAACATGACACGGCGGGATAGGACAGCGTGATAGGACTGACTGTCATGAACCGTCACGGCTAACTGTCATATAACATGACACGGCGGGATAGGACAGCGTGATAGGACTGACTGTCATGAACCGTCACGGCTAACTGTCATATAACATGACACGGCGGGATAGGACAGCGTGATAGGACTGACTGTCATGAACCGTCACGGCTAACTGTCATATAACATGACACGGCGGGATAGGACAGCGTGATAGGACTGACTGTCATGAACCGTCACGGCTAACTGTCATATAACATGACACGGCGGGATAGGACAGCGTGATAGGACTGACTGTCATGAACCGTCACGGCTAACTGTCATATAACATGACACGGCGGGATAGGACAGCGTGATAGGACTGACTGTCATGAACCGTCACGGCTAACTGTCATATAACATGACACGGCGGGATAGGACCGTCGTGCGAGTCAGGCCAATAGTGTACAACTGTAAAGTTCAGTGTGTGATGCATAGATCAAACGCTGCTTGTTCCAGAAATAAAAGACAAAGTTCGTCGCGACTGCAAGAGGAAAATGAATCAGGATGCCAACTACCAATAAGATCCTCACGACCACGAGATGCTATAACGGTTGAGCAGTAAAATGCGACACAAATTTGGAAGCATTATAGCTATTTCGTGTTCGTTAAAAGCGATGCTAGTTCATCACAATCATAGCTTTCATTATATCTGATATTCCGTAATTGGTATATCCGGATTCGATATAGCGCAGGTTTACAGTATTCTAAAATTGTTCAGTGGGTAGAGTATTTGGTTTGTCGACCAGCATTTAGAGCGTGAAAATGTAATGCGTGTAAATCCCCGCAATGGATAGCGCTCAGCCAGACCCCCGAGTACTTCATGGAGAGGAGCATTTTGTCCCTGATCTTATCAATAAAGACAGAACACTTTACCACCCATGACCAGCATTTAGAGCGTGAAAATGTAATGCGTGTAGACCCGCAATAGATAGCGCTCAGCCAGACCCCCGAGTACTTCATGGAGAGGAGCATTTTGTCCCTGATCTTATCAATAAAGACAGAACACTTTACCACCCATGACCAGCATTTAGAGCGTGAAAAACATTTGGTGGCGAAAATGAGCGTGGTTGCGTGATTGCTAAAGTGAGGGTTTTGCACACATCGGTGAACATATTTGGAGACAGTCCTTCATGCACTATTTGTCAGTCAGCATTTGTAAATCCCCGCGATCGATAGCGTTCAGTCGAGACGACTAAACGTCATCGTATAAGTTTCGCACATGCATATTGCACAAACGTTTCATCGGTCTGGGATATGTATGTACGACTTTATCAGCTGCGCGATAATATTTAACACAGTTTTGGCTTAAACTGTCCATATATCGGCCTCACTTTAAATGATTTCCTGTCATGGTTGCGTTTAAAATTGCAAAGGTGGATTCTCCTACTGCAAGTTCTGCGACTCCGGGGAGCCGGGAGGTGATCGTGTCGTTATATCTATCGGCAACAGGCGGCATCCTCCTCTCCCTCTACTGCGTCAGCTGCGCCAGTTTGTCCTGTTCGCCGCAGCATCGGCGTGACAAACACCGAGTGTCGGCCCTCTGTGACGAAACGAGGTATGATGACGTCATTGTGAGACAAGTGAAGCCGGAGGATTCGAACCCGGCTTCTTTTGTGACCACCTAAAAGAAGGGAGTGCGAAATACGCGAAGCATGAATATATTTTGTCATAGTGAATGAGCTGGGTAAAAGGGAAGACAATGGAGTGACATATTTTGTGTCCTAATGGTTGTAATCGTGACTTGAACCAAGTTTCAGATTGTGTATTTCTTTTAAGAAGAAGTAATCACCTTTCTCTTCATGCGACAGTATAGATTACGACACGCTATAGATTACGACACGCTATAGATTACGACACGCTATAGATTACGACATGCTATAGATTACGACAGGCTATAGATTACGACACGCTATAGATTACGACACGCTATAAATTACGACACGCTATAGATTACGACATACTATAGATTACGAAACGCTATAGATTACGACAGGCTATAGATTACGACACGCTATAGATTACGACACACTATAGATTACGACACGTTATAGATTACGACACGCTATAGATTACGACACGCTATAGATTACGACACGCTATAGATTACGACACGCTATAGATTACGACACGCTATAGATTACGACACGCTATAGATTACGACACGCTATAGATTACGACACGCTATAGATTACGACACGCTATAGATTACGACACGCTATAGATTACGACACGCTATAGATTACGACACGCTATAGATTACGACACGCTCGGCTCGGTTGGTGGTCCGTTCTGCGGCTGCTCGATCGCAGGGGGGCCGCGGGATGATCCCTTTCTGTGAAACAGTACAAGAAGTTAATTTGTGTATATGAGAATCATCTTTGCTCCTGTTAAAACAAAATAGTCCGAACCTTTTTAAATGGACGGATTTCCGAGGTCAGGGCCAGCGCTAACCAGAGCTTATTGCGCAGGCCCTGACCCCCACCACCCGATCGGAAAATTCCGGGTAGCCGGCGGAATTTAGAGGCGAAAGTTAACGTGCCTGACATACCTGGACACGGTCCGCTCCGCACTCTGACGCACTTGACCTTGAGTGCGACCACTGTCACCAGCCGCAGGCCATCCCAGTCAGGGGAAAATAGCGAGCACCGAAGCGACTCGAACCCGGCCTGCCACACCGGGTGAGATAAAAAGCCCAGCGCTCTCCCGACTGAGCTACAGGGGCGGACAAAATGCTTGCCTCCCTGGTTGATTACCATCAAATGTCTTGTGTTCCCTATCCCTATATTTGGAAAACAAACTTCTTAAAATCGCATTGAAAACGAAAACATGTGACAACTATTTCCTATATAAATGTCCCTTTCTTAAAAGAAAAGTTAAGTATACCTATGCATTAAATGGTAGGTTCATTAGGTTCTTAGGACACAGTCATGTGTCCTTGGCAATATCATAAATAAAGCTTAACTTATAAATCAGATGAACATGACGTCACTATGATGTTATTTTCGGCTGTTTCTGGTGTCTTTACTATTTTCCTATATCGTCAACATGAGCCGAAAGCATATTAGCAGTGGCGGCGACAGGGGTCAAACGTAGGTGAGGCAATCAGGGGTCAGGGGGTTGTTTCGTTAAACAAATTAGTGGTCGGTAAATATATGCAGGTCACCACGGTTAATACTTCACCGCTACAAACAGTCTGTGTATATGCTGTTATCAGCTTGGAATTGTTTTGGAAATAGGTAAGGTTAAGTGTGGCCCGCTTGCTCCGCAATGCGAATGTAACCAAGTTCCCGTATCCCGTATCCCGTTGTCGTAGCCCGTTCCCCGTTCCCGTAGCCCTTATCCCGTAGCCCGTAGCCCGTAGCCCGTAGCCCGTAGCCCGTAGCCCGTAGCCCGTAGCCCGTAGCCCGTAGCCCGTAGCCCGTAGCCCGTAGCCCGTAGCCCGTAGCCCGTAGCCCGTAGCCCGTAGCCCGTAGCCCGTAGCTCGTATCCCGTAGCCCGTAGCCCCCGTAGCCCGTAACCCGTATCCCGTATCCCGAATCCCGAATCCCGAATCCCGAATCCCGAATCCCGTATCCCGTATCCCGTATCCCGTATCCCGTATCCCGTATCCCGTATCCCGTATCCGTAGCCCGTATCCCGTATCCCGTATCCCGTATCCCGTATCCCGTATCCCGTATCCCGTATCCCGTATCCCGTATCCCGTATCCCGTATCCCGTATCCCGTATCCCGTATCCCGTATCCCGTAGACCGTAGACCGTAGACCGTAGCCCGTAGACCGTAGCCCGTAGACCGTAGCCCATAGCCCATAGCCCATGGTCCATGGCCCATGGCCCATGGCCCATAGCCCATAGCCATAGCCCATAGCCCATAGCCCATAGCCCGTAGCCCGTAGCCCGTAGCCCGTAGCCCGTAGCCCGTAGCCCGTAGCCCGTAGTCCGTAGCCCGTAGCCCGTAGCCCGTAGCCCGTAGCCCGTAGCCCGTAGCCCGTAGCCCGTAGCCCGTAGCCCGTAGCCCGTAGCCCGTAGCCCGTAGCCCGTAGCCCGTAGCCCGTAGCCCGTAGCCCGTAGCCCGTAGCCCGTAGCCCGTAGCCCGTAGCCCGTAGCCCGTAGCCCGTAGCCCGTAGCCCGTAGCCCGTAGCCCGTAGCCCGTAGCCCGTAGCCCGTAGCCCGTAGCCCGTAGCCCGTAGCCCGTAGCCCGTAGCCCGTAGCCCGTAGCCCGTAGCCCGTAGCCCGTAGCCCGTAGCCCGTAGCCCGTAGCTCGTATCCCGTAGCCCGTAGCCCCCGTAGCCCGTAACCCGTATCCCGTATCCCGTATCTCGTTCCCGTAACACGTTCCCGAATCCCGTTCCCGTACCTTACTCGTTCCGAACATCAACAATCTCGTGTAGGCTTTACAATAAAGAGTTCTGATTTTAAATATGCGTCAATTTGGTATCCGCCGACCGAGGTTCGTTTTTGCTTACCTTGCTTTTCACTATGGCAAGATTTTGCCGACGCAAATTGCTCCGATGACTAAATAGCTTGATGTAATGTTTTATTACGCCGAATAAAAAAGGGCCGAGAGCGTTATATTAACACTGTCATTATAGCCTTAATGTTGATCAATATGAATACATTTTGGGTGGTTATTGGACAGAATTGATTGCGATTTGCAGCTGTATAGTTTGGTATTGTGTACCGCCCTCCGTTATTGACGATATGGCGGTGTGATGAAATACATATTCTAAAATGGTTAATTCATATATTACAGGCCGATTTAAGCTATTAAATCATTAACAGAAAGGTTCGGTTTTCACGCATAATAAAGCCGGTATCTTTGTCTGCAAAATTACGTTTTTTCAGCTCTTCAAGTCTCATAGGTTCGGAGAACTAAATTAAATCGTTAAGGACGACATAAAAGCGTGATTTAAGTTTGTGAAGCCATTAACTTTCCACGCGCCACGCACCGCTCGCCGAACCACATTGCATACGCCAGCCCGTTAATTGTTTTACACGCTTGTGTTTGTCGCATGCTGATCGGACGCATAGTCTCCGAGATATTGACCTGGGATTGCAGCGCGTTTCACGATTTTTCGCATTTTTCACACATTTCGCTCCGGCTTTTCCACGTGTTAAGCCAATGTAGAAAAAGTCGTTTTTCCAGCTCGAGCCACGCGCTCATTATGCACTCTGGCGAGCCAGTTTCTTGCAACGCACGTCGTTGAAATGTCACCTGGATTGTGTGAAAATTTCAACCATCTGCTCGCAATAGTTTAGGCTGCACAGCTGAGCAAAGAACACAACTGCAAAATGGCCACATACATACACACGCACTTTACTCAAATAGTAATATAGACAAGTGTGGCCCGCTTGCTCCGCAATGCGAAGGTAACAAAGTTCCCGTATCCCGTATCCCGTTGCCGTAGCCCGTTCCCCGTTCCCGTAGCCCGTAGCCCGTAGCCCGTAGCCCGTAGCCCATAGCCCGTAGCCCGTAGCCCGTAGCCCGTAGCCCGTAGCCCGTAGCCCGTAGCCCGTAGCCCGTAGCCCGTAGCCCGTAGCCCGTAGCCCGTAGCTCGTAGCCCGTAGCCCGTAGCCCGTAGCCCGTAGCCCGTAGCTCGTAGCCTGTCCCGTAAGCCCGTAGCCCGTAAGCCCGTAGCCCGTAGCCCGTAGCCCGTAGCCCGTAGCCCGTAGCCCGTAGCCCGTAGCCCGTTCCCGTAGCCCGTTCGTGAATCCCGTATCCCGTTTCTGAATCCCGTAGCCCGTAGCCCGTAGCTAGCCCGTAGCCTGTAGCCCGTAGCCCGTAGCCCGTAGTCCGTAGCCCGTAGCCCGTAGCCAGTAGCCCGTAGCCCGAAGCCCGTATCCCGTATCCCGTAGCCCGTAGCCCGTAGCCCGTAGCCCGTAGCCCGTAGCCCGTAGCCCGTAGCTCGTAGCCCGTAGCCCGTAGCCCGTAGCCCGTAGCCCGTAGCCCGTAGCCCGTAGCCCGTAGCCCGTAGCCCGTAGCCCGTAGCCCGTAGCCCGTAGCCCGTAGCCCGTAGCCCGTAGCCCGTAGCCCGTAGCCCGTAGCCCGTAGCCCGTAGCCCATAGCCCGTAGCCCGTAGCCCGTAGCCCGTAGCCCGTAGCCCGTAGCCCGTAGCCCGTAGCCCGTAGCCCATAGCCCATAGCCCATAGTCCGTATACCGTTCCCGTAGCCCGTAGCCCTTAGCCCGTAGTCCGTAGCACGTAGACCGTAGCCCGTAGGCCGTTCGTGAATCCCTTATCCCGTTCCTGAATCCCGTATTCCGAATCCCGTATCCCTAATCCCGTATGCCGTTCCCGAATCCCGTTCCCGTCCCGAACATCACCAATATCGTGTAGGTTTTAGAATAAAGAGTACAAAATTTAAATATGCGCCAATTTGGTAACCGCCGACGGAGGTTCGTTTTTTGCTTAGCATGCTTTTCACTATTTCGAGGTTTTGCCGACGCAAATTGATCTGAAGCGAAATATTTCGATGTAATGTTTTATTACGCCGAATAAAAGAAGGGCTGAAAGCGTTATATTAACACTGTCATTTTAACGTTGATGTTTGTCAATATGAATATATTTTGGGTGGTTATTGGTCCGAAATTATTGCGCTTTACAGCTGTATATTTTGTTATTGTGTACCGCCCTCTGTTATTGACGATATGGCGGTGTGATGAAATACATATGCTAAAATGGTCAATTAATATATCCCAGGCCGATTTAAGCTACTTAATATTTAACAGAAAGCCTCGGTTGTCATGCATAATAAAGCCGGTACCTTCGTCTGCAAAATTACGTTTGTTTCATCGCGTCACGGCCTATAGGTTCGGAGCACTAAATGCAATCGTCAAACACGTCATAAAACCGTTATTTGCGTCTGTGTAGCCATTAACTTTGCACGCGCCACGCGCTGCTCGCCGAAAGACATTGCATACACCAGCTCGTTCATTTCTCTACACGCCTGTGTTTTTCGCATCCCGATTAGACTCGTATTTTCCGAGATATCGACCTGGGATTGCATCATGTTTCGCGATTTTTCGCATTTTTCACACATTTCGCCCCGGGTTTTCCACGTGTTAAGCCAATGGAGAAAAGGTCGTTTTTTCAACTCGTTCCACGCGCTCATTGTGCTCCCTAGCGACCACGTTTCTTGACACAGCACGTCGTTGAAATGTCACCTGTAGTGTGTCAAAATTGCATCCATCTGCTGGCAATGGTTGAGGCTGCACAGCTGAGCAAAGAAAAAAAACCTGCAAAATGGTCACATGCATACACACGCACTTTACTCAAATAGTAATATGGACAAGCGCCTTTGGCGCTCGCTTCGCTGAGCGAGAACAAAACGATTTATGCATTTATACGCTTGTGGTCTTTGGTTCAAATACGTTCTGCAGGCTTGCTATCACTGGGTTGGCAGTACGTTCCCGTCCCTGTCCAATTCCCGTACCTGTACCGTTTTATATTTCATTCCCGTTTCTCGTTCCCGCATCATGTTCCTGTGTCTATTCCCGTATCACGTTCACATATCCTGTTCCCCAAATATGTTGCCGTTGTTGCTGTTTTTCGAACTTAACCAATTGCGTGTGTGCTTTGCATTCCATCCCGTCTCGTTCCCGTCCCGTTCCCGTCCCGTTCCCGTCCCGTTCCCGTCCCGTTACCGTCCCGTTCCCGTCCCGTTCCCGTCCCGTTCCCGTCCCGTTCCCGTCCCGTTCCCGTCCCGTTCCCGTCCCGTTCCCGTCCCGTTCCCGTCCCGTTCCCGTCCCGTTCCCGTCCCGTTCCCGTCCCGTTCCCGTCCCGTTCCCGTCCCGTTCCCGTCCCGTTCCCGTCCCGTTCCCGTCCCGTTCCCGTCCCGTTCCCGTCCCGTTCCCGTCTCGTTCCCGTCCCGTTCCCGTCCCGTTCCCGTCCCGTTCCCGTCCCGTTCCCGTCCCGTTCCCGTCCCGTTCCCGTCCCGTTCCCGTCCCGTTCCCGTCCCGTTCCCGTCCCGTTACCGTCCCGTTCCCGTCCCGTTCCCGTCCCGTTCCCGTCCCGTTCCCGTCCCGTTCCCGTCCCGTTCCCGTCCCGTTCCCGTCCCGTTCCCGTCCCGTTCCCGTCCCGTTCCCGTCCCGTTCCCGTCCCGTTCCCGTCCCGTTCCCGTCCCGTTCCCGTCCCGTTCCCGTCCCGTTCCCGTCCCGTTCCCGTCCCGTTCCCGTCCCGTTCCCGTCCCGTTCCCGTCCCGTTCCCGTCCCGTTCCCGTCCCGTTCCCGTCCCGTTCCCGTCCCGTTACCGTCCCGTTCCCGTCCCGTTCCCGTCCCGTTCCCGTCCCGTTCCCGTCCCGTTCCCGTTCCCGTCCCGTTCCCGTCCCGTTCCCGTCCCGTTCCCGTCCCGTTCCCGTCCCGTTCCCGTCCCGTCCCCGTCCCGTTCCCGTCCCGTTCCCGTCCCGTTCCCGTCCCGTTCCCGTCCCGTTCCCGTCCCGTTCCCGTCCCGTTCCGTTCCCGTTCCGTTCCCGTCCCGTTCCCGTCCCGTTCCCGTCCCGTTCCCGTCCCGTTCCCGTCCCGTTCCCGTCCCGTTCCCGTCCCGTTCCCGTCCCGTTCCCGTCCCGTTCCGTTCCCGTCCCGTTCCGTTCCCGTCCCGTTCCGTTCCCGTCCCGTTCTCGTCCCGTTCCCATCCCGTTCCCGTCCCGTTCCCGTCCCGTTCTCGTCCCGTTCCCATCCCGTTCCCGTCCCGTTCCCGCCCCGTTCCCCGTCTTTGACGCTCGCTTCGCTGAGCGAGAACAAAACGATTTATGCATTTATATGTGTCTTTGGTTTCGAAAGTTTTGTCTGTTTAAGTGAAAACGGCGAGCTTGCCGAAAGAAACGTGTTTTTTTACATGGATTTCAAATCGTAACAGCTTCTTAAACGTGTACATGACATCTGCCATGCACAGCTTCTGTGCGTAGTGCTTGTGGCCTCGTATGCCCTCAGTGACATTGGCCTTTCACAACCAAACCTAACATGACATAACCAAACCTGACCTCACCCTACTAAATTCTTCCCAATGCGACAATCGCCTCCCACTTCTGCAACGCCTTGGATAGTCACTCGCTGACATTTACTTACCACTCCCCCATCCCTGTCCTTCTTGTCCCCGTCCAGATCCCCGTCCCCGTCCCCGTCCCCGTCCCCGTCCCCGTCCCCGTCCCCGTCCCCGCCCCCGTCCCCGTCCCCGTCCCCGTCCCCGTCCCCGTCCCCGTCCTGATTCCGTCCCGTTCCCGTCCCGTTCCTGTCCATGTCCCATTCCCGTCCCTGTCCCCGTCCCCGTCCCCGTCCCTGTCACGTCCCTGTCACGTCCCTGTCACGCCCCTGTCCCATCCCTGTCCCATCCCTGTCCCATCCCTGTCCCATCCCTGTCCCATCCCTGTCCCATCCCTGTCCCATCCCTGTCCCATCCCTGTCCCATCCCTGTCCCTGTCCCTGTCCTGTCCCTGTCCCGTCCCTGTCCCGTCCCTGTCCCGTTCCTGTCCCCGTCCCCGTCCCCGTCCCCGTCCCCGTCCCCGTCCCCGTCCCCGTCCCTGTCCCCGTCCCCGTCCCCGTTGCCGTTGCCGTTCCCGTTCCCGTTCCCGTCCCCGTCCCCATCCCCATCCCCATCCCCATCCCCATCCCCATCCCCGTCCCCATCCCCGAATCCCGTTCTCGAATCCCGTTCCCGAATCCCGTTCCCGAATCCCGTTCCCGAATCCCGTTCCCGAATCCCGTTCTTTCTAGGCTTTACAATGAAGAGTTCGGAAATTAGATATGCGCCAATTTGAAATCCGCCGAACAGAGGTTCGGTTTTTGCTTAGCATGGCTTTTCACTATGCCGAGCTTTTGCCGAAGCCGACGATCTGGAGCGAAATATTTTGATGTAATGCTTTATAACGCCGAATAAAAAAAAATGGTCTGAAAGCGTTATATTAACACTAACATTATCACGTTCATGTTAATCAATATAAATATACTTTGGGTGGTTATTGGTCAGAATTGATTGCGCTTTACAGCTGTATATTTTTGTTGTTGTCCACCGCCTTCCGTTATTGACGATATGGCGGTGTGATGAAATAAATATTATAAAACGGCCAATATATATATTCCAGGCCGAATTAAGCTAATCAATATTTAACAGAAAGCTTCGGTTTTCATGCATGATAGAGACGGTGCATGGGCCTGCAAAAATTACGTTTGTTTCATCGTTTCAAGTCTCATAGGTTCGGAGCACTAAATTAATCGTGAAGGACGACCTAAAGGCGTGATTTGCGTTTGTGGAGCGATTAACTTTGCCCGCGCCACGCGCC
Source organism: Chirona hameri (assembly GCA_036785665.1). Lineage (NCBI taxonomy): Eukaryota > Metazoa > Arthropoda > Thecostraca > Balanomorpha > Balanidae > Chirona > Chirona hameri. The sequence continues at coordinate 4,922 of JAXIVJ010017780.1, read as the reverse complement.
CGTAGCCCGTGGCACGTAGCCCGTAGCCCGTAGCCCGTAGCCCGTAGCCCGTAGCCCGTAGCCCGTAGCCCGTAGCCCGTAGCCCGTAGCCCGTAGCCCGTAGCCCGTAGCCCGTAGCCCGTAGCCCGTAGCCCGTAGCCCGTAGCCGTAGCCCGGTCCCCGTTCCCCCCTTTCCCGTATCCCGTATCCCGTATCCCGTATCCCGTATCTCGTATCTCGTATCCCGTATCCCGTATCCCGTATCCCGTATCCTGTATCCTGTATCCTGTATCCTGTATCCCGTATCCCGTATCCCGTATCCCGTATCCCGTATCCCGTATCCCGTTGCCGTAGCCCGTTCCCCGTTCCCCATTCCCCGTTCCTCGTTCCCCGTTCCCATATCTCGTATCCCGTAGCCCGTAGCCCGTAGCCCGTAGCCCGTAGCCCGTAGCCCGTAGCCCGTAGCCCGTAGCCCGTAGCCCGTAGCCCGTAGCCCGTAGCCCGTAGCCCGTAGCCCGTAGCCCGTAGCTCGTAGCCCGTAGCCCGTAGCCTGTAGCCCGTAGCCCGTAGCCCGTAGCCCGTAGCCCGTAGCCCGTAGCCCGTAGCCCGTAGCCCGTAGCCCGTAGCCCGTAGCCCGTAGCCCGTAGCCCGTAGCCCGTAGCCCGTAGCCCGTAGCCCGTTGCCCGTAGCCCGTAGTCCGTAGCCCGTAGCCCGTAGCCCGTAGCCCGTAGCCCGTAGCCCATAGTCCATAGTCCATAGCCCGTAGCCCGTAGCCCGTAGCCCGTAGCCCGTTCCAGAATCCCGTTCCCGTACCTTGCTCGTTCCGAACATCACCAATATCGTGTAGGCTTTACAATAAAGAGTTCGGATTTTAAATATGCGTCAATTTGGTATCCGCCGACGTAGGTTCGTTTTTTCCTTAGCTTGCTTTTCACTATGGCAAGATTTTGCCAACGCAAATTGCTCCGATGACTAAATAGCTTGATGTAATGTTTTATTACGCCGAATAAAATAAGGGCCGAGAGCGTTATATTAACACCGTCATTATAATCTTAATGTTTGTCAATATGAATACAGTTTGGGTGATTATTGGACAGAATTTATTGCGCTTTGCAGCTGTATATTTTTGTATTGTGTACCGCCCTCCGTTTTTGACGATATGGCGGTGTGATGAAATACATATTCTAAAATAGTCAATTCATATATTCCAGGCCGATTTAAGCTATTAAATATTTAACAGAAAGCTTTGGTTTTCATGCATAATAAAGCCGGTACCTTCGTCTGCAAAATTACGTTTGTTTCAGCTCTTCAAGTCTCATAGGTTCAGAGCACTAAATTTAATCGTGAAGGACGGCATAAAAGCGTGATTTAAGTTTGTGAAGCCATTAACTTTGCACGCGCCACGCACCGCTCGCCGAACCACATTGCATATGTCAGCCCGTTAATTGTTATACACGCTTGTGTTGGTCGCATGCTGATCGGACGCATATTCAACGAGATATAGACCTGGGATTGCCGCGCGTTTCACGATTTTTCTAATTTTTGATACATTTCGCTCCGGGTTTCCCACGTGTTAAACCAATGGAGAAAAAGTAGTTTTTCAAGCTCGAGCCACGCGCTCATTATGCTCCCTAGCAAACCCATTTCTTGACACCACGTCGTTGAGATGTCAACTGGATCGTGTGAAAATTGCATGCATCTGGTCGCAGTAGTTTAGGCTGCACAGCTGAGCAAAGAACAAAACTGTAAAATGGCCACATACATACATACATACATACATACATACATACATACATACATACATACATACATACACACGCACTTTACTCAAATAGTAATATAGACAAGTGTGGCCCGCTTGCTCCACAATGCGAAGGTAACCAAGTTCCCGTATCCCGTATCCCTTTGCCGTAGCCCGTTCCCCGTTCCCGTAGCCCGTAGCCCGTAGCCCGTAGCCCGTAGCCCGTAGCCCGTAGCCCGTAGTCCGTTCCCGTATCCCGTTCGTGAATCCCGTATCCCGTTCCTGAATCCCGTTTCCCGAATCCCGTATCCCCTAGTCCGTATCCCGTAGTCCGTAGCCCGTAGCCCGTAGCTCGTAGCTCGTAGCCCGTAGCCCGTAGCCCGTAGCCCGATTCCCGATTTTAAATATGCGTCAATTTGGTATCCGCCGACGGAGGTTCGTTTTTTGCTTAGCTTGCTTTTCACTATGGCAAGATTTTACCGACGCAAATTGCTCCGATGCCTAAATAGCTTGATGTAATGTTTTATTACGCCGAATAAAATAAGGGCCGAGAGCGTTATATTAACACTGTCATTGTAACCTTAATGTTTGTCAATATTAATCAATTTCTGGTGGTTATTGGACATAATTGATTGAGTGATGAAATACATATTCTAAAATGGTCAATTTATATATTCCAGGCCGATTTAAGCTATTAAATATTTAACAAAAACCTTCGGTTTTCACGCATTATAAAGCTGGTACATTCGTCTGCAAAATTACGTTTGTTTCAGCTCTTCAAGTCTCATATGTTCAAAGCACTAAATTCAATCGTTAAGGACGACATAAAAGGGTGATTTAAGTTGTGAAGCATTAACTTTCCACGCGCCACGCGCCGCTCGCCGAACCACATTGCATACGTCAGCCCGTTAATTGTTCTACACGCTTGTGTTTGTCGCATGCTGATCCGACGCATAGTCTCCGAGATATAGCCCGTAGCCCGTAGCCCGTAGCCTGTAGCCCGTAGCCCGTAACCCGTAACCCGTAACCCGTAACCCGTAACCCGTAACCCGTAACCCGTAGCCCGTAGCCCGTAGCCTGTAGCCCGTAGCCCGTAGCCCGTTCGTGAATCCCTTATCCCGTTCCTGAATCCCGTAATCCGAATTCCGTATCCCTAATCCCGTATGCCGTTCCCGAATTCCGTTCTCGTCCCAAACATCACCAATAACGTGTAGGTTTTATAATAAAGAGTTCGGAATTTAAATATGCGCCAATTTGGTATCCACCGACGGAGGTACGTTTTTTGCTTAGCATGCATTTCACTATGGCGAGGTTTTGCCGACGCAAATTGATCTGCAGCAACATATTTCGATGTAATACTTTATTACGCCGAATAAAAAAGTCTGAAAACGTTATATTAATACTGCCATTATAACCTTCATGTTTGTTAATATGAATACATTTTTGGTGGTCATTGGTCAGAAATTATTGCGCTTTACAGCAGTATACTTTTGTATTGTCTACCGCCCCCTGTTATTGACGATATGGCGGTGTGATGAAATACATATTCTAAAATGGTCAATTCATATATTCCAGGCCGATTTAAGCTATTAAATATTTAACAGAAAACTTCGGTTTTCATGCATAATAAAGCCGGTATGTTGGTCTGCAGAATACGTTTGTTTCACCCCGTCACGTCCCATAGGTTCGGAACACTAAATTCAATCGTGAAGCACGTCATACAACTGTGATTTGCGTCTGTGTAGACATTAACTTTGCACGCGCCAGGCGCCGCTCGCTGAACCACATTGCATACGTCAGCCCGTTAATTTCTCTACACGTATGTGTTTCTTGCATGCCGATCAGACGCATAGTCTCCGAGATATCGTCCTGGGATTGCATCATGTTTCACGATTTTTCGTATTTTTTCACACATTTCGCTCCGATTTGTATACATGTTAAACCAATGGAGAATTAACCGTTTTTGCAGCTCGTGCCACGCGCTCATTATGCACCCTATCGTCCCCGTTTCTTGACACAGCACGTCGCTGAAATGTCACCTGGATCGTGTGAAAATTTCAACCATCTGCTCGCAATAGTTTAGGCTGCACAGCTGAGCAAAGAACACAACTGCAAAATGGCCACATACATACACACGCACTTTACTCAAATAGTAATATAGACAAGTGTGACCCCCTTGCTCCGCAATGCGAAGGTAACCAAGTTCCCGTATCCCTTTGCCGTAGCCCGTTCCCCGTTCCCCCTTTCCCGTATCCCGTATCCCGTATCCCGTATCCCGTATCCCGTATCCCGTATCCCGTATCCTGTATCCCGTACCCCGTATCCCGTATCCCGTATCCCGTATCCCGTATCCCGTATCCCGTATCCCGTATCCCGTATCCCGTATCCCGTATCCCGTATCCCGTATCCCGTATCCCGTATCCCGTTGCCGTAGTCCGTTCCCCGTTCCCATATCTCGTATCCCGTAGCCCGTATCCCGTAGCCCGTAGCCCGTAGCCCGTAGCCCGTAGCCCGTAGCCCGTAGCCCGTAGCCCGTAGCCCGTAGCTCGTAGCTCGTAGCTCGTAGCCCGTAGCCCGTAGCCCGTAGCCCGTAGCAGCCCGTAGCCCTTAGCCCGTAGCCCGAAGCCCGAAGCCCGTAGTCCGTAGCCCGTAGCCCGTAGCCCGTAGCCCGTAGCCCGTAGCCCGTAGCCCGTAGCCCGTAGCCCGTAGCCCGTAGCCCGTAGCCCGTAGCCCGTAGTAGCCCGTAGCCCGTAGCCCGTAGCCCGTAGCCCGTAGCCCGTAGCCCGTAGCCCGTAGCCCGTAGCCCGTAGCCCGTAGCCCGTAACCCGTAGCCCGTAGCCCGTAGCCCGTAGCCCGTAGCCCGTAGCCCGTAGCCCGTAGCTCGTAGCCCGTAGCCCGTAGCCCGTAGCCCGTAGCAGCCCGTAGCCCTTAGCCCGTAGCCCGAAGCCCGAAGCCCGTAGCCCGTAGCCCGTAGCCCGTAGCCGTAGCCCGTAGCCCGTAGCCCGTAGCCCGTAGCCCGTAGCCCGTAGCCCGTAGCCCGTAGCCCGTAGCCCGTAGCCCGTAGCCCGTAGCCCGTAGCCCGTAGCTCGTAGCCCGTAGCCCGTAGCCCGTAGCCCGTAGCCCGTAGCCCGTAGCCCGTAGCCCGTAGCCCGTAGCCCATAGTCCATAGCCCGTAGCCCGTAGCCCGTTCCAGAATCCCGTT